>JAXCLR010052229.1:0-16687 GCA_035584095.1 Annona squamosa | reverse complement strand
AGTCGACTTCGTCTGCGACTCCAGTTCTTCAGATTCCCAAGTCTGAGGCTTGGTCGACTTGGCTTCGGACTTCGACTGAAGTCGAACCTGAAGTCGACTTGGCTTGCTGGTTGGCTCGGGATTTGCTGAAACTGCTTTGCGGAAGACTAAGAATTAAATACAAAAGGAATATAAAATGGAAAGGACAGGTACTCCCATAGGCGTCTGATGTGGAGGAGTCGTCGTCGTCTTGCTCAATTTCTTCAATAGGCTGATGTAAAAATTCACCAAAACAGCCTCAGAAATCGGGAGGTGTCGATTGGAATGGTGGTAAAGCCTTCATATCAATCTGTCGTTCCTCCATGCGTCTTCAAAAGTGCACCTCCATAGCCCTATTAGACAACTGTAGAAACCGATCGTGGGCTGCCATTAGATTCTCCAAGTTGGTCAGCCTCACATTGGTTGAGAGCGGTTGAGAGTGACGTCACAAATAGGAAGAAGGAAAAAATCGAGCAGCAATATTGAAAGGGGCAATGCAAACTCAAATGTCTAGAACTCTACACCCCAAATATATTCCATAGAAGCTCTCCTCAGACACTCCAACTTGAATTTCAAGTCATATGATTGATACCACAAATGCAGTCCATAAACTCATCCCCCACCACTTTAAACTCTTAGCCACAGAAAAAATAATAGAACAGCTTGAACCAAAAATTTAACCATAAGCAACGCATCCACATGCCCGCAGTTATATAAGAAATGTAAACCACTCACTTGCACACATTTTATTTATAGTAACAAAATAGGTGAATCACTAAAAGCAGTAAAATAAATTGCGTAGAACTTTTGTGGCCCAAAATATGCAAAGATGGAGGATTTTGATATTGAAAATAATATCAACTAAGCAAACCATGGTTTTCATGTCGACAGGCTCAAAAAATGCTTTTCGTTGATATGTGGTAGCTCCCATAACTCCTTCAGGATCAAAAGTTATGGCCACTTGAAGTTGACATGCTAAAAACTTGTATTTTGCTATTTTTTTTAAATGTTGGTAGGGGTGGCGTCGGGGGGGCAAAAATTGATGCCTAGGCACCAATTTGCTGCCTCAAAAGTTGCAACATGCTATTTCCTTGAAAAATATGGCACCAGGGTGCCGAATTATGGCGCTGGAGTGCCACTTCTCTGATCCCAACTTGCTACAACATGTTCTTTTGCAAAAACTTAGTGTCGGGCACCAAAAATTTAGGCTAAAACCTTACTCCAACTGCATTGTCTTGTCTTGAATGATGAATATAAACTTGAAACTCCTTGCTTCCATCATTTATCGACTTCAAAGTGGATTGAAAATCTATATTTGAGCATGATAATCTTATCCTTCCTTGCCTTGAGAGATACTGCTTTATTCTTAAATCAAAAATAAAAAAGTGTAATGGGTTGTCTCCCATTCATCGCTAAATTTATCATCTTCAGCCCGACATTCATTATGATTAACCAATTCCTGCTCTATCGAACTTCTTCCATGCGGATTGTGCACTGGAAGTTTAGATCTCTTCCGAGCCTCTTCAAATGGATTAGTTAGCCTCTTTTCTTGAATTTCATGGAGACTATAGAAGGGTTGTTCAGGGTCTTGAATTAATGATGGCTTCAAGATGCTCCTTTCCAAGGCTATGCATTGATCACTTAAGTCATGTTGCACCTGAGTTTCAGGAAGACAAATTAGAGACATGTTGATATCATAATTTTCAACTTTCTCCACTATATCAACCTCTATTTCTTCATTGATTTTCTCTTCTACTTCCTAGCTTTCCATTGGCTCGGCCAATTATTCAAGCACATGTTGAGGTATAGGTTGCTCCATCACATCAATTGATATATCTTCATTAATGCTCAGAGTGACTTCATAGACCTGTTTCAACTCATCTTCTTCTGAAATTTCTTCTATATGACTGAAAGACACTTCTTGATGCCGACATTGGATTGTAGTAGCCAATTGCTCTACCTGTTTCTGCATTATCTCATTAAATTGCATTTGGCTCTTCATGAATTTCATGAACATGTCTTCCAAAGATAGCTTGTTTTCAGGTGATGATGACTCCTCTATTTCCTGAGTTTGAGAATTGAAAGGCATCATATTTCTTGCTTGCAAGTCTCCATGATGGTCCTGTCTCATAATAGCCCATGGATGCTGAATAATATGCACATTGGATTGACAAATGTCCTTCGCCTCCACATAAATCGCAATAGCTTGAATAAGAATTATCTGTTCCTTGCATTTGATAATCAAAACCTGCGAATTGATCTGAGCGTGCCAGTGCATCATTAAACCCATGAAAATTGTAAGTGCTTGGAGTTAAAATTTCTGCACTCAGCCAGTAGTAAGTGTTTAAAGCCATTGATAATTACAATACAAAGACCCCTAAAATAGAATTGTAATAAAAGAAAAGAAAGAAAAGAAAAATTATGTACAATATATACACATTCACATAAGATAATTGAAATTGTCAGCTAATAAGTTTAAAGCACTAATCCCTAGCAACAACGCCAAAAACTTGACGAGCTGCATATATGTCTATTAAAATGCTCATTTTAATGCAAGTATACGTGTCAATCAAGTAATAAAGAATGAGTAGAGTATCATTCCCATAAGGATTGTGTTAAATAGATTAGCACCTTAAATCTCAACTGTTTAAGTGAATTGATAAAATAATGAGAGTTTGCAATTAATGAATTGAATTAAACTAACTAAGAAAGCAGAAAATGAACAAAATGGAGTAGATACTGCTGAGATTGCCTTGGGATGATTAAGATAGATGAGAATATGAATTCATTGAATCATAGCTATATTATTTGGTCCCATTTAAGTTAGTTGTGCAGAGGTCACTAATTTAAGTTCATTTGTATTCATATATGTCTTCCAACACATACAAATCTAACCAAGTTTTAATTATGTGCTATGTTCCCATGCACACAAGTAAAACAAGGTTGATAACTATATAACCTAATCAAAATTATACATGATTAATAGATATATTTCTATCTATATTAACATCCAGCACAAACAAGGGCTAGAATACCTATGCCTTATATATGGATCATATTCAAATTCCACTTTTTCAAGTATAAATCTAACTATTCAATGAATTTACAAGGTTGCAAAGCTTGTAAATGCATGAAGCATGATATATAAGGGTAATCTCAAGCAACATATGTCACAACACAACAGTTTTATCAATTCAAGTATAAGAAAACCAAATATTATGAGCTATGAGTTCTAATCCTACATATCTCCCACCATAGGAAGGTTCAACCCGTAAACATGACTTCAATTTCCATTAAAATCAAGTTTACAATCATCCCAAGCAAGGAGAATAACAAATAGGTAGAGATAAATGAGAAGAGATGAAACTCAATGGATTTGCGGTAATGGCTTGGATCTCCACTTGCTCTTCTCTCATTCCTTGAAGCTTCGGTTTTCTCCTTTTCTCCACAATAGCCACTCCCTATTTTGGTCTCTCCTCTATGGCCTGTGAAACTCTCCTGCCCTAGGTTTCTATTTAAATAAGTTAGTTTGCGCAGCACACGTGCAGAAACTCGTGCGTACAGATGTGTAGTGGCGCTTAGGCGCCAACTCTCTGTGTTGGGTGATTTGAAACCTTTCTGAATGCTATGGGAGTTCATGCCTTAGCACCTTAGTGCCAACTCTCTGGAATCCTTCTGCCTTGTAAGGTGATAGAACTTCTGGCTAGGCATGTAGGGTAGCGTCTAGGCGCCACTGGTCGGTGCCTGTGCACCAGCCTATTTGCTTCTTCACTTGGCTTTGTTAATCCTTTGACTCGCTCATGTAATTGTAATTGTTTGTCATTCCTGTAAAAATGAATGAAACTAAATAAATGAACTAAAATACCTAATTTATACTAAAAATGCATAAAAGCTACATAATACTCCTAAAATGCAAAGCGAGTGAAAATTTAGCTAAATAGATGCAAACTGAACCTAATCTCTTGAATAACACGCAAAATAGTCTGAAATAGACTATAATGACTCATATTTTTATGAGTTATCACTTTTCTCTCCAACTTCATCTCAGTTCAATGGTGTTCGACACTGTCGTCCATATAATGCTTCAAATGGAGTCATTTGAATACTAACTTGAGAACTATTGTTGTACGCGAACTCTGCCATCGACACATATTCATCCTATGATCCTCCAAATTTCAATGCACACATATGGAGCATATCCTTGATAATTTGGTTTACCCAGTTTGTCTGTTCATCGGTGTCTTGATGAAATGTCATGCTGCACTTTAGTTGGGTGCCTAAGGTTTCATGCATACTCTTTCAAAATCGAGACATGAACGTCGTACCTCGATCGGATACTATTGACTTAGGCACTCCATGGAATCGTACAATATCCCTGTAATACACCTTAGCTAATCTTTCGGATGTAAAAGTTCTCTTTATAGGTATAAAATGAACAACCTTGGATAATCAATCCACTATTACCCATATAGAGTCCTTTTCTGTCTGTGTTCTAAGTAATCATTCGATAAAATCCATTGTTATATCATCCCATTTCCATTCAAAAATTTCTAAAGATTGTAGCTTTCTCGGCCTCCGTTGGTGATCTGCCTTCACCCTTTGACAAGTTAAGCACTTTGATATGTATTTAGCGATCTCTCTTTTCATATTATTCCACCAATATGCTTTCTTGAGATCCTGATACATCTTCGTGCTTCCTAGATGCATAAAAAATGGTAAGAAGTTAGCTTCTTTGAGAATTTGTTCCTTTAATTCTCCTGAATTAGATTTGCATAAGCGACTTTTGTATCAATAAATACCTCGCTCATCAACACGAATTCATTTAACCCTTTTTTCTTCATCTTTTTCACATATGTATGTAGGTCTATATCCTCTTGCTGTGTGGTCTTAATCTATTCAAATAAGGATGATTGTATGTACATTTGTGATTATCTTATTTGAACTCTTGGGGGACATACAATTAGTTTCAGTTGCCTTATTTCTTGAAGCAATCCTTCCTCCTTCATAATAAGGTGTGTTATACTGGCATTTCTGTTCAATACATCAGTTACCACATTTGCTTTACCCGGATGGTATAGAATCTCCAAATCGTAGTGCTTAAGTAACTTGAGTCATCTCCGTTGTCTCATATTCAATTCCTTATGAGTTAAAATGTACTTAAGGCTCTTATGATCCATATAAATCTCGCATTTAGCACTATATAGGTAGCGTCTACAAATTTTCAAGTTAAATACCACTACTGCTAGTTCTAAGTCGTGAGTGGAGTAGCTTACCTCATTGGGCTTCAATTGCCATTATGCATAAGCTATCACCTTGTCTTTCTGCATTAGCACGCATCCAATTCCCTTCCTTGAAGCATCACTGTAAACTACAAATCCCTCCTTTCCTTCAGGTAAGGTTAGGATAGGCGCTTTTACCAATCATTGCTTCAATTCTTGAAAATTGAGTTCGCATTCTTCAGACCATACATACTTGACTCCTTTACAAGTCAACCTCGTCAGTGGGGTTGATAATTGTGAAAAACCTTCTACAAATCTTTTGTAGTACCCTGCCAATCTTAGAAAACTCCTGATTTCTGTAATGATCGTTAGTCTTGGCCACTTTAATACTGTCTCAATTTTCTGTGGGTCAACTTGTGCACCCTTCTCTGAGATTATATGCCCAAGAAATGCTATTTGCTTCAACCAAAACTCACATTCTTCAGCTTAGCATATAATTTCTCCCTCCTTAACCTTTCTAGTACCCTTCTTAAGTGAATCTCATGTTCCTTTTTTGACTTAGAGTAAATCAAGATGTCATCAATAAAAACAACTACAAATTGGTCCAAATAATTCTAAAATACCCTATTCATCATATCCATAAGTACAGTAGGGGCATTAGTGAGTCCGAAAGGCATCACTAGAAACTCATAATGTCCAAACCTTGTTCGAAAAGCTATCTTATGAACATCGGTAAGACTTATCCTTAACTGATGGTACCCACACTGCAAATCAATCTTCAAAAATGTTGTAGCTCATTTTAACTGATCAAATAAATCATCAATCCTTGGAAATCAGTACTTATTTTTCACTGTAACCCTATTCAAATCCCTGTAATCAATGCATAATCTGAGACTCCCATCCTTTTCCCTCACAACAGTGCTGGAGCTCCCCAAGGTGATACACTAGGTCGGATAAAACCTTTATCTAATAATTCCTATATTTGAGTTCTCAACTCATTCATTTTCGCTGGTGCCATTTAGTATAGGGCCTTAGATATTGGAGCTATGCCTAGTATAATGTCAATCGTCATATTCATTTCCCTTTTTGGAGGTAAAGTAGTTAATTCCCTCAGAAAAAATCTAAAAATTCCTTAACTATTGGAATTTGATTTATTTTCACATCCTTTTCTTTCCTCATACTTACTGATACCAAATATACTTGGCAGTTTCGGCAGATCATTTTAGCTATTTTCATTGAGGATATCAGTATCGTGGAATTTTCAGGCTACCTTAGCCTTCCAATGGCTATATCCTTTTCTGGGGCTGCTTCAAATTGTACTTTTTTACTTTTACAGTCAATCGTAGCTCCCCAATGGCTTAACTAATCCATGCTTAGTATTACATCAAACTCGGCCATGGGTAATAGGATCAGGTTAGCTTCTAAAATCATTGATCCTATCCTGATTGGACGTGCCTTATATACTTAGCTAGAGCTGGCTAATCTATAGACAAGAGATTCCGCATGAATTACTTTGTTGGATTCCTCTACTGGTAGTGCATGCGTGGTTACTTATTAGCAAGCAATGAATGACTGGCTAGCACTTGAATCAAACAAAGTTATAGCCAAATTTCTTAAAATATAAACTATACATGTAACCACTCTCTCCTCCTGCTCTTGAGATTTTGTTTGAGTCAGAGCATGCACCTGAATAGGATTCATGGAAGTTCTCTATCTATTAGCTGCTCCAATCAACCTCGGTTGTACGGTCTTTCCGCGTCCTTACGATGTTTGTGCTCTATTTGGACAATTCGGAGCTATACGTCCAACCTAGTCGTAAATATAGCATTTCACCATTTTTACCTTTCCCTTGCCGCATTCCTTGGCTATATGACCCATTTGCCCACATTTAAAGCATTAGTTTGATCCTTTAAACATTCGCTTATATGGCACCTTCAACATTTATTGCAAACAGGTGACATTTTCTTCTTTAGGGCTCATTTTCCTTTTCTTGTACCTCCTCTCTTGACCTTTTCCTTCCCCATTTCAACTTCTTTCATTCCCAAGCTAAACATTTTGGATCCGAGCCTTAGTTTTTGAGTTCTCATTGCCTCAATATCTAAGGCTCTTGCCCTTACTACACTTGATGCATAATCCTTGATCACTAGAGGGACTAAACTTTCTCTGAGGTATGACCTCAGTCTCTACTGAAGTCTCTGTGCCTTGTTCTCTGGTACATTGGTTATCCATGGTACGTACCTCACCAAACATTGAACTTGGTGGCATATTCTGTCACATTCATCCTTCCTTAGTAGAGCCTATGAAATTCTATGACTTTCTGGCTCTGCAATCCTACTGGGAGATACTCCTTATTGAATTCCTCCAGGAATGTTTGCCAAGTCACCTCCTTTGGGTGTTACATAGTGATCAATATCGTCTTCCACCACTGATGTGCATCTTTTACCAATAGATGAGTGGCACATAGCATCTTTTGCCTATCATTGCATGGAGATACTTAGAATAGTTTTCTAATCTCCATCATCCATTGTTCAGCTTGGACAGGTCGGGTTCACGTGTGAATTTAGGAGGCCACTAAGTAAAATGCATTTATTGCCCTCTTGTCTGCTTCAATCAACTAGTTCCCATGTGCTATGGGCACTGTAGGGGGAACCAGGTTTGCCATAGGAATGTGTTCATCCCTTTCTACACTTCCCAATTAGGCCTGTTGGGTCCTCTCCCACAAGCCTTGAATAATGTCTACGGCTTGTGTTGCCCAATCATGAGTAGTTTGTTGTATGGCTTCCTTTACCGTCGTAGCTACTCTGTCCTCAATTATTTGAGCTTGCTTTTATTCTTGTTCTCTAATTGGTTCTGAGATTTCATCTACCCATCTTTGTTGATTTCTCTAGTTTTACCCTTGTGTTATAGGCCTACTGGTCTGCTAGACTCTCCAACCTCATGTTGGCTAGAAACTTCTATGGCAATTTTTTCCCTTTATTCTTTCTAACCTTCGACCTTGTATCAACCATGGTACTTTTTCTTAATATATCAAAAGCACATAACTTCATTTATGGTTAGGGTTAGGTCATTATATACACATTTCATCATCATATGGTTAATCAAGCAATACACACAATCGTAATCATGTCATATTCCAACATTCATCGATCATAAACATTCACATCCATTCATTCATTTCATGCATTCAAAATCCTTAGATATAGTTATGTTATCATAAGTATTTCCATCATTCACATTATAAAACATCCATTCAAGAAATATAGTCTTAATATGTCTCAACATGCCATAATATAACACACATATATGTACATACATGTCATTTATCACACCTTAATTATGCATGTATGTCACGTATAAAACCATCATCCATCATCAGAGAATGTCATCAAACCATAATTATACAAACTTTTATAAAAATTCATAAAAATAAATCATCTCCTACTGGGACCCCTGATTACGTAACGCTTACGACTAGGTGAAACTTGTTTGGGTTCATCAGTAATTGTACTTGTGTCGGACCACGCGGGGACATCTTCCTCCCCTCCATCACTACTATCGCTATCCTCATCATCATCTTCTTCCTCAACCTCTTCTTCTTCACTTTCACCCTCCTCTTGTATCTCAGGAGCAAAGTCCATCGGGTCCTTATCATCGTTATCACTATCATTATTATTATTATTTCCATTTCCATTGTTGATTTGGATGAGTTCACCATCCTGTCCTGCTATATGGATAATAACTTCGTTGAGGGCTGGTGCAACAAGTGACTCTAAAATTCCCTATGCCTGACTTTCCTGGACCACAATAGCTACCTCTTTCTCCCTCTGATGAATTCTTTCTCAACTCACCCCATGCCTAAACTACACAAGTCCACCAGCAAATCTATATCACGGACCGTCATTAGGGGGTATGGGTGCTAGGATTTGTTCCCAAAATTTTTTGAGATCATGGGGGTAAATCAAATTAGACCAGACTAGTAGATCTATTTGGTGAGACGCTGCAGTATTCTCCACCTTAGGATTACGACTCGTGAACTCCTCTACAATTGGCCTTTGCGTGTGGGGATTGACATGATAATCTCCCTATGCCTGTGTCTGAGGATGCCTAGGTGGGAAACTTGGAGGAACTAGTGGGAAATAAGCTGAATTCCATCATCTATTCATGTTCTCTGCTATCATTCTTTTTTGTTCCTCCTCACTCATAGCCATTTTTCCTCTATCGGCCTTTTACAATTCAAACATAGCACGTTAGCTAAAACAAATTATCATAGACAACTCAGTCTATAATCACATAGGTATTATCATATGCTATAAATTTCTATACTTAGAAAATTTTTCATGCCTATTTACTAATCCATACTCTAATACCGATTTCTGTGGCCCCCCAGCCCGAGTGCCATAACCTTGCTCCAAGATCTATCAATTGATAAACGTGATCATGATTGTTGCCCTGTCACATGACGAGCTTATTGGATATTTATCCATTTAATCCTAACTCCTTAGGAGTTTATATCATTCATACATTCAATTCCATCAATTGCTTTTTTAGGTCATCAAACCATTTGAGAATTTCACATATGATATCATAAGTTTCCATACCTAATCGTAACATGATAAATCAACTTTAACATTTGACCGTAATTTTTTTTTGATATTTATAGTCATAATTACCATATAAATTCTTGTACAACATTAAACCATAATCTAATATCATCATTCATACAATCACACAATTCATAAATTCCATACACAGGTAATTTTTATAGAAATTCATATTATCTTGAATCTCCACCTGTGCTCCTTGCATGGTGCTTCCTTTTACTTATCTTTAGCATTTGGAAAACAAATTCGTGAGTCGAAATACAATAAGCAAGTTATAAGATTTTCAGGCACTTCATTTTCATTTAAAATAACTTGGAAAATCATATTATACTCACTCGAGGGTATATCATAAAAACATGCTTCTTATACCCGTCTAGGGTATATCATAAACAATGCAATGCATTATTTAAAACCATGACATTCTTTCGATAGAAGTTAGTTAGGCAACCATCCACTTTCATCCTCTCTCCCATTCCAGGGAGGCACTACCGGTTGAGGCCTGTCTTAGCGATTTAGCCGCACCAAAGGGGGACAATCGGTCTGCTTACACCTTTAAGGTGGACCTCATGCTTTGTGCACATGCTTCCTTTCATAAACATGATCCTTGATATGTTAGCATGATTTTTTATTCACAAATCCATGATTCATCATTTGTCATAAATAATTGCAAAATAATAAGTAATTCATTTATCATTTCAATACCCATTTATATAAAGGAATGACCACCCTTAAACAAATTAAAAAGAATTTAAAACATTCATTTTCTAAATCATTTAAATATTTAGAACATCATTTATAAGCATTTGATCATATTTTGATAAATCAAAAGTATTTAGAAAACTGCTTGCTTACCTTGTTCGCTTAGCTTTCTGTATCATTTATCTCTTTGCCTTTGTTTATACATAAAAAAAACATTGCATTCATAACAATTCATTGGCTTGCATTCACTTAGTTTTCTAATCCTATAATCCATTTCACAAATAACCAACTTGAATTTCAAGTCAGACTTACATACACACATTCACTTGTGCATCATAACATCCATTCCATATCATGTTTAAAACCCAAGTTTAGGGTAATCACATAATAATATTCCTAATTCAACATATGGGAACTTAATCTCTCATTTATCATTTTTCATTCATTTTTTATTTTTCCAACGTTAATGCTCATTCTAAGCACAAAGTGATGTTTTAAGCTTCATAACTTAATCTCAAAATTTGAGATAAATAAAAACCATCCATACAGAAACATATTTACGCATTTCATCAAATATTCATGAATTTTTGCATTTTAGTATTTCACATAAGTCACGCATCATCCATTCATACATACGTTCAACATACGTGCAACTTGCAACACACATATTATGTGTTTCTTAAAATTTCTTAACACAATAAATTACCGCCATTTTCAACATCATTAAACCCTTTAATTAATATATAATTTAGCGTCTAATTTCATAATTTTAATCCATTTATCATTGGGTTCCAAAACAGCCATATTAGGACCCATTTTTCATCATTTCAACGCATCTTTCAATACTAAAATCTTAGCAGATTTTTAAGTCATAATTTTCGACAACTAAACATGCTTTTCTTAATACAAATTTAGGTTATTATCACACATTTAAAATTCATAATCTAGTTGATTTCATAATAGCAACAACTTAAGCCTATAGGGTATCCATTTCTACTCGTTTTGACGTGTCCATACATATATCCTTAACAATCAAATTTAGGAAAAATCTTTCTAAGACCTTTTAGAAATTCAAAGTACCTTAATCCTAGAGAAATTTACCATTCATAACATTCATAAATTATTTATTTACAAATAGCAACAAAAATCACATGTAAGGTACCCATTTTGGCCCCAATTTGGACATTCCATACATACACCCAAAAAAATAGATTTAGGACTTTCTCATCTAACCCACTTAGGATGTACAAAGGATCCTTAATTTAGGATAATTTACCCTATAATTCATTCATAAACCATTTAAGCTCCTTTTTGCATCATTTTTAATATAAAAAATGAAAAATTGGGTAATACTTGAAACCCCGAGTTCTATTTTTGCTAAAATTATTAACAAATGACCGAATCAACATATGTACTCCAAAACATTATGAATTATATCCTAATCATCATGCTCAAAACAAACAACAACATAATTTAGGGTTTTAAGATATTTCAAGATAGATTTCATTGCAAAATCAACCCTAACATCTCTTTTAACCCTCTTGAATTCTTAATTTTATTTATACCACCAAAAATAATTTAATACCCTTATAAAGAAATCATAAATCATCCTTTAAGAGTTCATTATGAACCCTATTCATGGCTCATGATTTGAGAGAGAAAATCTTCATTTAAATGATTCAAAACCTAGGTTTCACTTACTTTAATTGAATCCAACTTGCTCAGCTTGGTCCCTCTTCTCTTTCTTTCCTTTTTCCTTCTCTTTTTCTCCTCTTTCCCATTCTTCCTTGCTGGTTTAGACTTCCACAAGCTTGATGCACTTAGAAAATTTTTGAGAGATTTTTCTCACCCCCTCTCAAGTGGACGTCCCCCTTAGAAAAGGGCCCTTTTTTATATTTTTTTACCAACCCTTGGGACCCACTCTGCCACATGTCATTAGATTAATTTAAATCTAACTTATCCCTTGTTGGCATGACAATTTTATATCCAAGTAGAATACCCATTTAATATTTAACAAAAATCATCAAAAATCACATATTGATAATGTGCATTGCTGTCCACTGGGACCATCACCTCTTAAGATTGCTTTTTGAAATTTTTATGAGTCAAATTCCACACATTTAAGTGTCCATTTACTTCCTCTAAGTTTTAGGCTATTTAGATATGCATTTTAGAATTTTTAAAAATCTAAATTTCATACCATATTTGCCCTTGGACTCCCCTTGGTTACCACTTTATCCACACCTCCATTTGAGCTACACTTAGGCCATTAAACCCATGCATTTAAGATCCCACTTTATCATGGATTTGACCCTTAGACAATCACACAGAATCCAGCTCCATTCACCGCCATTTGACACTTCTGATAGCATTTAGTCCGCTTACTTTAACATAAATGCTATGGTACTCTAGGGTGTACAAAGTCAATGCTAGGCACCTTTTTTTCAATTAAGCACTTTTTCATGATAATTACTTAATCCAATCCTTTCATACTATATATTTTATAATTTTATTCAATCGTTTCAAGTTTCATCTCAAACCAACTTTTCTACATCAAGTTATGATCATTTGAAAATATCCTTAGAGTGTAAGATTAAAAATAAATAATTATTACCTTAATCTCATCATATTTTTCCTTAATCTAATCCACTCTAAGGTTGAGCCCAAAATCATGAGCTTATCTTTTAAATTTCATCACATTTCGCCGTATAGGCATCAAATTATAAATTTTCTATAATTTCCAACCTAATTCCATAATTTTCATTTTAATTTCTATTAATTAAATCATAAAAATTAAAATAAATATTCATGTTACATTAGCATATTCTAATCCTTATTAATCCCCTTTAGTCATCTCTACTCACATTAGGCTTTGGTGATTAATCTTAATCACTATTTTTAATTGCAAACCCTAATTGCAAAATTTATCAATTCACGAAAATCATCCATAAATCAATCAATTCATACATAAATCATAATTATACCTTAAATGCACTTATATGAGTCCTACTTGGGTGGTATTACAAATTTATTGTAAGTGAACTTATTAAAAAAACTAGAAAGAAAAAAATATTGGTTTCACACAATCCTACATGATTGAAAAATAGAGCATCTAAACAGATGTGTTAAATATAGTATAGTGCACCCAAACAAATAATATATAATTAGTTTGCTTATTCCATGTCTGAATTCACATGAGCAAAGACATATCCAAAATACATCAAACATGACTTTGAAATACAAACTTTATACTCCAACTAAGAAAATAAAATTGAAAATACACACAGAAACTTCCAACATAAGAATGAATTCAAATCTACTAGGCTAAAAAGGGATGTATAATCTAAACATTCAGAAGGATAAAAAATAAACAAACCAAATTAGATTCTTGGCTAGTCGAACTAATAAAAAAGCAAATAAAACTCTAAATCTAATATAGCTAATAAAAAATTATTCCATAAGTAGAAAAAAAAATAAAAAACTCACAGTTGAGAACGAAAAACTAATTTTGACTAGCCTAGAAATTATTTTAGGCAAACAACAAGGATGATTTGATTCATTCCAACTGGCCAAGATGGGTATAAAATTGGATGGTGATATTAAAAAAAGAAGATTGAGCAACTAGGAACTTTACCATTTATTTAATAAAAATGGAGATTGGCTTTATCCCATGGTAAAAGGGATCAGAAGATTACAGGTCTACGGATTGAAATGAAAGAAAAAATCTGCAACTTGTTATACCTGATCAACATAAAAAAATAAAGCTCCCAACAAGATGAGTAAACTGCTGAAAAGCACCCCACCATCAATTGAGAAGAGATGAAAAGTTCGTTTTCCACCAATGCTAAAAGCCTCCCCCCAATGGAATACAAAGAGTATCTTTCCCATTGAAAATCGACTAGAGAAAGAGAGATTGATAGAGAGACCCCAAAATTAAGAGACGAGGCAACTCACTTCTCCGAACTAAAAGAGCCCTCCCATGCAATTTTCATTTTTCCCTTTCATACTAATTCATTAAGGCGGCAAGGAAGTAGTGTGGAACCTTCCATGTGGACTCTCCTCACAGAAAATCTTCTAATCTTAGCTTTCCAACTCATCTCATATCGTTAATGGACAGAAATATCAAAATACTGGTTGGGTCTTCCAAAAATTGCATAATAATATCAATGTTTGAAATGCCAAAACGACCTTTAGTTTGCAAATATGCTCAAAATGTACCACAAAATAGGAAAATATTAATGTAATGATTGTAAAATAAACGAAATTAAAATAAAATAAAAATGGATACAATTGGGTGTCTACATATACAAAATAAGGAAAATTAACATCATTATGAATATTCTAACAAATTTTGAAATGCAAATACTTCATTCATTCAAATATTTTATTTCCAGGCAGTAAACAGATTATGAAGCCTTTTCTTTACACAAAAAACTAAAAAAATGAAAGAATAGAAAGAAACAAGACTTGTTCCACTCTATAATAACAAATCGTAGTGGTTATGTATAAGGGCGTTGCAAGTGTTTTAGTACTCTTTCGATTATACCAACTAAGCCAGTATGTGTATCCACGATATTCATTGATTATTGCACCCATCAATGCATAGAAATGTAATTAAAAAATTCCAGGAATTCCCTAAAAATATTATGAGAACGACAATGGATGTACTCATTCAACAACTTATCTAATAAATGGTTCAATCAAGAAAATAAAGTAAATGCAACGTAATTAGAAATTTAAGATTGAGAATCATGTGCTTCAGATTGCTAAAGCAAAAACTCTTAGCAATAGTACCACAAGACTGCCAGTGCGTAAATGAAATCAGATAGACAAAGTACATAAGGTGAATACATTAGGTTCATTCATTACACACATCAATCAAAAGACAAGATCATATATTATTCCAAAGTAAGAGCTCGATTAAACGTGAAATCAGATATACTAAAGAAGATATGAAAACTGACATAATGAATTGTACAATTTATTCTCAAAAATTGGTTTCATTTCTCCCGCTTTGTCACTCCAATTGAAACAATTCCTTTGAGTTAGAAAATACTAGACAAAATTAGTGGAAGGAAAGCATATTCTATTTACTCTAATCACAATATCATGATAAAAAAATAGGAAGGACAATGGGCATGCTAGGAAATTGCAAAACCATTTCAAACAAAGAATATGTAATTGACCTAATATTAGATGCATGAGCTCATACAAATGAAACTAAAAACATCATTGCCCAAAGCAAACCTAAATAGGAAAATTATTAATGGAATTGACAGATCCTAGCTCTCTATTTCCTCTCAAATTGCTAGCATATGGAAAATAACAAATCATTAGCTTTGAATTCTCCAAAATTGCACAATAATATGGGTTTTTAAAATGCCAAATCAGCTTTTATTTTTCTAAATACCTAAATGCACTATATAGTTGGCAAATTATTAATATAAGAATAATAATAAAATAAAATATGGAAAAATAACAAAAATGAACACAATGGGATGTCTACATGTTTAAAAAGTCCATTGACTTAATTGTTTAGACATAAGATTTTGGAATGTTAATCATGTGTTGTCAATATAATGTGTATGGGAATGGTGAATATTCAATAAGGTTTGGATAACCATATATTATGCTTTATTATCTCACTATTAAAATTACCCTTCTAATCATTAGAATATTCTCCTTGGAAAGGTGTCCATGGGCTTGCACCAATGGTAACACATGGTGGATGTTCCTACTTGGTTGATGGTTCAACCCTCACCCCTTGCACTTGATGCAATAAAAGAAAGCTCCTTGGAAAGGTGATATGACTCTCCCATGATAGGATATTCATTTGGATGAAAATAGAGTTGAGATATTTAAAGTAAGATGGTCCAACTTTTGTATCATCCTTATTCATTTTTTCTAAGATGAAAAAATAAGTTTCCATCAAGTTGGTTCATTTTGTTTTAGGGCTACCTAGGTTTAGATCGATTCTCATCAAAAGCAACTTCAGTCTGGACCATGCCAACATTTTTGAAATCAAATATGAAACCATAATGAAGTCTCTTTTCTTTATTCTTCTTGTGTGGATGTTGTTGGTCCCGAGTTGATGGCTAAACCCAAGAGGGGAGGGGTGAATTGGGTTCTTTAAAAAATCTTTGGTAAATC
>JAXCLR010052082.1:0-16700 GCA_035584095.1 Annona squamosa | reverse complement strand
CCTCTAGATTTGGAATAACAATTAGGATTAACCTATTGCTTCATTATCATAAATCATATTTTAAATATGATTATAAATAAATAAAAATCTGCTTTAACATTACTTATATCCAGTATTTTTCACCCATAGATTAAACATGATTTTAACATAAAGTAAAATTTGTTTTGGCGTTAATTTAATGATAAAAGCAGTTGGAGGAAATTCTCATCTGATGTGATTTATCAAATCATTAGTTAACGGTAGAATTAAAGTATTAAATCATACTGAAATATCAAATTTTGCTGAATGATATCTGAATGGTATCAACAAATTAAAAATAAAATTTTTGAACTTAATTAATGTAAAAGAAAAATCTGTTTGGATGCTATATGTACATCTGAAATCATATGCCTATTTAACGGTGTCCAAAATAAAAAAAAACTTTTTTACTAAAGCATGCATCCAGCAATCTTCCACCAGCAACGTCCAGCAAGTTATGTAAATGAATTTTTGACAAATGAAAAATCAAAATTTCAAAATCAGAAAATAGAACCTGCTTTGCTCATTGCTTATTATTTTTTTCTGTAGAAATTGCTGAAACGTCCTTTGTCTTGATGCTCCCCATCACTTCTCCGCTCATGCACTCTTTTTATATATGTTTTTAATTAGTTCACCATGGTTAAAAAAACCATGGTCACCGTTTAGCATGTACAGGTGTTGTATTTTACTACAGATGTTATCCACGTAAATTGCCAGCAAAATTTTTTTTTATATTGTGCAAAAAAAATCATTGAGCACCACCCATATTTGTTGTTGCCCATATGATATATTATGTACGTTTATCTTGCTGCCACATGTGTTCGTTAAATTTTTTTTTTATTTTATTTACATTAACAAATTAATTCATAACTATCTATATACACACTTATATATTATGAAAATTTTTCTTATTACTATACATCCAATTGCTAACAAAATGTACCTTTTAGAATTTTGAAAAAAAGTTCTATTTTATTTTAATTAACTAATTCATATTTCGATAAAAAATCTCATTTTAAAATTTTGGAACATGTTTTTCAAAATTTCACTTCTTCATTGAATTGTGCATATTGAAATAGAATTACTCATAAAATTTCACCTCAATTGGGGTTAAGTACATATTTTAATTAAAATCATATTGTGGTATAAAATTTCATTTTTAAAAAACTTATAGACATATTTTTCAAAATTTAATCCATTCATTATGTAGGGTATATTAAAATAGGCTTGCTCCAAAAATTTTATTTCAAATAGCCCTATATATATTAAGATATTAATTAACTAAGTAATTATGTAAATAAATAAATAAATAAAATAAAATATCAACGCAAGGCATCTGAACGTAAGTTTATGACTTTGGCACGCTTTCTAATACACTTAAGTTAGGTTATTTAATCAACTATTTTTCATAATCTGATCCGTCTAGATTAGAGAGCATATAATTTAGTACTTTCTATTAAATTTTTATATGATTCTGGGTTATGCATGCTTAGATATAATGAAAACAATTAGGATAAATACAGGCCCTTAATTAGAGCCCCTAATTAGCCAAAAAATTTTCATTATTTTTATTTTTCCATTAGGTCCATGAATTTAAAAAGTTTCAATTTGTATAATTCCGAATTTTGAATTCCTTCCCAAAATATTTGTAAAAATTTATTTTCATAGCTAATCTTTAAAAGATCATAAATTACCCTCCATTTTCTTATAAATTCCAAATATAACCTTTATAAATTCCCATTAAGTCCTCTTTTTGTCTCTACTCTTGTCAAAATTACCAATCAACCATCTTTTCTAAATTTATAATTTAATCTCATTTTTCTAAAATTGAAATTTGATCTTTTTATAAACATACACATTTTTCTATAATCTTATTGAAATAACATATGCACTGTATATTATATGAAGTTTTCAAATACTACGGGTTTCACAGCTTTCTTCTTCTGTTCTTTGCCGGACAGATTAGAATAGATTTTCTTTATGACTAAAGGGCTTGCTTGAAGGCATCCCGAGCTTCGTCTGCTTCTTTCAGATCTTGAAGGGTGGTGAAGGACGAGCAAGCAGCTAGACGATCTGCTAGCTGAGAAGCCTTTTTCTTAGCTCTTATCTTCTTCCAACTCTCTGAATATAATAAATAATCTATATCAAACTTGGGCCACCACTTAAGATAAGAGGTGTAGGCAATATAACTAGTTAACTCAAAATCAATATAAAATGAGAAATCCTACCTTAAAATCCAAGTTATGGATTCCTGAATTATAAAATTGTTGAGTTTATAGGTGTCATTTGGGTCAAAGGACAAATGAGGAGAAGTTCCTTGGAAAGAATGGTTTTATGAAATCCCCAATGATCCCAGAACTTCTCGTAAAACCAAACAGGAATTTTTTGAGAGGACTTTATCAAGTTAAATCAGATCCACCAAGAATGGGAGAAGATGAGGTTTTGTTTGAGAAAGACTTTCTTCTAAGCTTTTTCATAATCCCTGAAATTATATTTGGTATAACAATAATACTCAGTGTGAGAGGGAGGAAAAGGAATATAAGTGTTAGGATTGTCTGCTGGCCATTCCTCAAAGGGTATAATTCTTTGAATAAACATTTTTGAATATTGTATAGCATTGCTTTCTATGGCTTTAACATGATCAATGGCTATAGAATTTGTGGATATAAGAATTCTTTCATAAAAGTCTATATGTTTTCCAAGAGCATGAGGGATAAACCACTCAAACTTTGGAAGATATTTTTAATATAACAATTTTGTAGTGTCTCTTATAGCTTTGTTTTCTTTATTACTGGAAGAGAAAATGGAAATCTCAGGGAGATTCTTTTTGCATAGATTATAGTCTTCTTCTTCCAAATATATAAAAACTTAATCATTATACATTTTAAAATTATAATTTTTTAGAGATATAGCTTCTTGGGATGAAGTTATAGGAGATTGTGCTGGGGATTTGCCTGAGGATAAAGCAGGAGCAGAGCTTGAAGAAGCCATTAAGTTTTCCTTTAACATATTCAATCTCAAAATCAAATTGTGCTAATGTGTCTTGCCACCTAGCAAAAATATGTTTTGAGACTTTATTTTTAACATCCTTTCTATAACATGCTTTGCTGCCTTACAAGCAACTCTTAATGAAAAAAGGCTTATTTATTAAGTCATCTTGAAATTTTTGAACATAGATAACTATAGAAAGCATTTTCTTTTTTATGGTTGGATATTTTTGACGAGTTTCATTCCATAATCCAGAAGTAAAATGAATTAATTGTTCCTTATTCTCTGGAGTTTTTTGTTTTAATATACCATCATATCCTTCATCTAAGGCATCTGTTTCAACAATTTTAAACAATTCTAGGTCTGCTAGATGAAGACAGGGAAGATATTTAACCTTTTATTTTATATTTTGGACGGCTTTAGTATGTTCTTCAAACCATGGAGGAGGATTTTTCCTAAGTCTTTTAAGAAGGATACCTCTATCAAAGGCTAATTTTTCATAGAACTCAGAGACATAATTTAGACAACCGAGGAATCTTTGAAGTTGTTTTTTATCCTTTATAACATCTAAAAATTTATCTGCAAAACTATAGCTCGATTTATATGTTGAATAGTTTTATTTTTTATCAAAATCTTATAAATGTTACTTCTATTTGGAAGAGTTTCATCTTTCTTTCTGATAAAACTAAACCAATGTGATGAATTATATTTTTGAAGGTTTTGAGATGACGCCAGTGTTGCTGGATTGAATCAGAAAAAACTAAGACATCATCAATATAAATAATAATAACATCACTATGCTTATAAAAAATATCATTCATTATATTTTAGAATTCGGATGGGGCATTTTTCAATCTGAAAGGCATAACATTCCATTCATATTGACCAAATGAAACATTAAAGGCAGTTTTATATTTATCTTCTTCAGCAATTTGAATCTGCCAATACCCAAACTTTAGATCAAATTTTGAAAATAATTTTGCTTTTATAATTCTGTTTAATAAATCCTTTTTATTGGGGAGAGGATATCTAATCCATTTTATAACTTTATTCAAAGGTTTATAATTTATAACTAACCTAAGAGTTCCTCGTTCAATTTCAGCGGCATTGTTGACATAGAAAGCTGAACAACTCTACGTAGATTTACTTGGACGAATTAATTTTTTATCTAAAAAGGATTTTATTTCTTTCTTGCAATATTCAAGTAATTCCATATTCATTTGGATAGGCCTTGCTTTTGTTGGAATTTTTTCTTCATTAAACCCTTCTATATAAGGTAATTTGACTATATGTTCTTTTCTATTCTAAAAGGCATTTGGAAACTCAGAACAAACTTCTTTTGCCAATTTTTCTTTAAATTATTCTATATGTTTTTTCAATGGTTCTTGAATTTCCTTTTCTATATATTTCATAGAATTTTTATCTTGAAGATGGCATAAAAATTTTTTCTTATAACTTAGTGTTTCTTTTAACTCTGCTACAAGTGAAGCTTCAGGAGGTTTTATAAAAGCAAATACGGTTTCATTTGTTTGGATCCTTTTATCGGTTATGGAGAATGGTTTTATAAGTTGAAGGAAGGGAGTACCCAAGATTATTTTTTGTTGAATGTTTTTTATTATTATAAATGAGGTTTGGAGGCATAATTTTTTATTACATATATGAGCAAAAGATAATTTGTATTTAACTATCATATCTGTACCATCTACAGTAGCTATAGACGAATTTATCGTTTCAAAATATTTTAAGGGTATAATTTCTTCATTTATACAGTTTAGATTGGCACTAGAGTCTACTAGAGCAACAAGGTTGATAGTAAAATCTTCTAGGAAATCTGATATTTTAAGAGTTATTTTTTTATACCATTTTTGAGATATAATTCGCTAAGCTTCATTACACATAATGGACATATAATTTTCTTCATTATTCTCCTTTTGTTTTGATGATTCTGCTCCTTTATTTTTCATCAATTGTTGCAGATGTATCTCAAAATCATCTTCACTTTTTTCATCTTGTTTTATATTTATAGATAACTCTTTTAGCTCTAGAATTTGAATTCTGTTTTTTAATTCTGAAATCTCTTTTTTTATTTCTTTTATTTCCTGTGATAATTCATAAGTTGTTTGTGGTTTTGGAACATCTTTTATATATTTTCTTTGATTTTTTATAATGTTCATCATAGAAAAGGTTTCTGAAAGAATTAAAGGTTTTGGATTATTTGTCATTTTAAAATAGTTGTTTAATAACTCTATTTTTTGATTTAAATCTTCAACTTGATTTATAAGGTCTAATAATACCTGGTTTGAATTATTCATCATATTCAGAGAGTAATATTCTGAATCTGAAGAGGTTTGATCATCTTTAGAGCTATAAGAACATTGACACTGATGGTCATCTCAGCTTTTATTATATATTTCATTTATTTCAAACTCTTCGTCACTTTTTGAGGATTCTTGAATTTCACTCTCAGATGTTACTGATATTCATTTAATTTTTTAGATAATTCTTCTATGCTTAGACTTTTATCAGCTAATAATTCTTTTACCTGGTTTTTATAGCATCTAGAGGCGTAGTGTCCAAATTTACCACATTTATAACATTTAATTTCTTTAACATTTTTCTTTTGTGAATGTTTTCATTTATATTTTTTGAACTTCTTTTTAGAATAATATTGTTTTGGGGGTTTTTCTTTGAATGATTTATCTTTTGATCATTTTTTATATTTTTTGGCTTTTAAAAATTTTGATTTTTCATCATTCTTTGCACAGGGCTTTGCTCTACACAATAATTGGAACAAAATATTGATAAATCTTAAGACCTTAAAAATTTTATTTTTTCATCAATATGTTTTTGTTGGCAAAGTTCTATACCGACTTGTTTTATTTTAGTAAATAATATTCCCCAAGTATAATTATCATACTTAAACTTTTTATCATTTTCTTGTTTAATTAAAGCTTTTACTTTTGTTTCAAACACAGAGGGAAGTCTTTGAAGAAATTTGTCTTTATATACAACTCTACTTCTATCTTCTAACATTAATAAATTTGTTAGGAAAACATCTTTATACTATCTGTATTTTGACATCTTTTTGCATCTTAATTTCAATATTCTTTCTCTTATAACCGATTGATAATCTTCTATAGTTCCAAGAAACTGATATAATATTATACTAACTAAAGTATTTACTGGATCTAGGTCTTGAATAATTCTTAATTGCTCTTTTTATGAGAGTTGTATATCCCACCACGCTTTCGGTTAACCAGTAAATCCTCAAGCTAACATCATAGCAACTTCAGTTTTTGATACCTTTTTTATAGCTTGTAACATAGTAGCATACATAATCATACTATGTGTCATATTCCATAATTGGTATTATGACATTCCATCTATACTCCATTCATATAAGGCATTCATATTAAAATTATTTTGTGTAGATATCCTTTCTTCTTCAAACTGTTGGTCCATAGGAGACAGTCGATGATAATAATTTTTCATTATTTTGTTTAACTCTGCTTGAGGGTTTTCTGTTTCTTCTATATTTAACATATTTAATAAATTCTTTACTTGTGAGTCATACCATTCGAAGAAATATACATTTTCTTTTATAGATTTACAATAAGCAATCCAAGTTTTTATCAATTTTTTAACTTTGTCTGAATTATATGTCTTTGATATCCATTCTCTCTTTTTATCATTATATGATTCTTCAAATTCTTTTGTTAATTTTTTATAATCAAGTTTAAATTTTATCTCATTTATTTGAAAATCTGATTATGAAAGTTTTGGCTCAAGTTTGGCTATATGATTACCAAACTGAAGAGGAAACCTTTTGGAAGTTGAAGACAAGGCTTTTCTTGAGGTTATTTCAATTGGGTTTGGGGTTATAGGTTGAGATATACAAACAGAAGTTTGATTTCAGCAAACTTCTCAACTTGGCTCTGATACCAATTCAACCCAAGAGAGACTCGATTTGTTGACGCAAAACTTTTATATCAGGTTGAATCCATTTGAGTTGTTCATTATAATATTTAATATGTCTTTCGAAAGTTTCACAAAGTCGGCAATTAAGCCGTTGAGCCGTGTGAAGGAGTAAAAGGCATTGGAAGTCGTTATCTGTGAGAAAGATGAGTTCTCTCAAAAGAATGTTTTCTTCATCTTCTTCTTCTAGCAATGATACTGAGATTCACTCAGTAAGATTAGATGAAATTCAAAATATGTTAGAAGGTACATATGAAAACATTGAAAAATCAATTCAAAACTGGAAAATTCCAAAAGTGCCTATTAAAAAAATCTATAAAATCGAAAGCTTTGATTTTAAAACCGAATTCAGAATTAAAATATTAAAAATAGTTTTAGAATTTGGGGTAGGATAACATCAAATTTAGTTATTAGAAAAAACAACTTTAAAGGAATTGTGTGAAAAACAGTTTAAATTCCTGCACTTTGGATTAATTCAGATAGTTATCCAGCCTTTAGTTAGGACTGGACTTCAAGCCTCTGTATTAGCCTGTTTAAAAGATAACCGTCATAAAAATTTCTTAGATTCTATATTAGGAATTGTTCAAACCTCCCTTCATGTTGGACCTATATACTTCAATAGTTTTCTAAATTTCTCTATAAGCCTCACTTATCCGCATGCCTTAGAAGTATTATCACTCCTTATACAAACTCAAGGCTTTGACATGAAACTTAAATCAAAACCACTATGTGTTCAGTATAGAATTTACTATAAAGCTATGAAAACCTTGGCCCCAAAATCTTTGGTAAGCCAAGAAAGAGGAGCTACACTTTGCTTTGTAACAAATCCAATACATAAAAAGATTGAGCCTAAAAAGATCTTATGGTCAAATATAAATCTTCCTGCAGAATAGAAAATTGAAAAAGAAGAAATTTATAATATTTCATAACAAAATTCTGCAAAAATAGAATCTATAATTAAAAATTTAGACAACATAACATTACATTTCGAGCCTATTCCACAGAGACATTCTGTCTGTATATCTCGACCTATAACCCCAAAACCAATTGAAATAACTTTAAGAAAAGCCTTGTTTTCAACTTCTGAAAGGTTTCTTCTTCAGCTTGATAATCATATAGCCAAACCTGAGCCAGAACCTTTAGAATCAGATTTTCAAATAAATGAGATAAAATTTAACCTTGATTATAAAAAATTAACAAAAGAATTTGAAGAATCATATAATGATAAAAAGAGAATGGATATCAAAAACATATAATTCAGACAAAGTTTAAAAATTGATAAAAACTTGAATTGCTTATTGTAAATCTATAAAAGAAAATATATATTTCTTCGAATGGTATGATTCGCAAGTAAAGGCTTCATTAAATATGTTAAACATAGAAGAAACACAAAACCCATCCACTTCAAAACCATCAACTATAGAAATAGAAGATGAAATAATACTTGAAATAAAAGGAGGTAGATCATTAAAAGAATTAGATGGTTTAGTTATGCAATAACCATTTAAAAAATCATCTTACAAAGATGCTCCCATATGGTAAAAGACTTATCACAAGTTATAGAACAAAACAATTGCAAAAACTATAAATTAATCCAAATAGAAAACCTGTTAAAAGGAAAGAAAAGTATGTCATTTTATAAAAAACCTCTAGAGATATCATTTAGTGAATTATCTCTAGAAGATAAAGTAGAAAAAGATCAAATATCAAAAATGGCTTCTCAGAAAACTTCTAACACAGAAGAAATAAAGAAGAAAATTGCACAATTAAAAAATAAAAAATTCTTACAAACTATAACAGAAAACCCTCAAGCAGAGTTAAACAAAATAATGAAAAATTATTATCATCGCCCGTCTCCTATGGACCAACAGTTTGAAGAAGAAAGGATATATATACAAAATAGTTTTAATATGAATGTCTTATATGAATGGAGTATAGATGGAATGTCAGAATACCAATTATGGAATATGACACATAGTATGATTATGTATGCTACTATGTTACAAGCTATGAAAAAGGTATCAAAAACTGAAGCTACTATGATGCTAGCTTGGGGATTTACTGGTCAGCTAAAAGTGTGGTGGGATATACAACTCTCACAAAAAGAGCAATTAAGAATTATTCAAGACCCAAATTCAATAAATACTTTAGTTAGTACAATATTATATCAGTTTCTTGGAACTATAGAAGATTATCAATCAATTATAAGAGAAAGAATATTGAAATTAAGGTGCAAAAAGATGTCAAAACACAAATGGTATAAAGATGTTTTCCTGACAAATTTATTAATGTTAGAAGACGGAAGTAAAGCTATATATAAAGAAAAATTTCTTCAAGGACTTTCCTCTGTGTTTGAAACAAAAGTAAAATCTTTAATTAAACAAGAAAATGATGGAAAGTTTGAGTATGATAATTATACTTGGGGAACATTATTTACTAAACTATAACAAGTCGGTATAGAACTTTGCCAACAAAAATATATGTATGAAACAAAAATTTTAAAGTGTCAAGATTTATCAATATTTTGTTCCAATTATGGTATAGAGCAAACCCCTGTGTAAAGAATGATAAAAAAAATCAAAATTTTTAAAAGCTAAAAAATATAAAAAAAGATCAAAAGATAAATCATTAAAAAAAGTGCCCAAAACAATATTATTCTAAAAAGAAGTTTAGAAAATATAAATCAAAACCTTCACAAAAGAAAAATGTTAAAGAAATTAAATGTTATAAATGTGGTAAATTTGGACACTACACCTCTAGATGCTATAAAAACCAGGTAAAAGAATTATTAGCTGATAAAAGTCTAAGCATAGAAGAATTATCTAAAAAATTAAATGAATTATCAGTAACATCTGAGAGTGAAATTGAAGAATCCTCAGAAAGTGACGAAGAGTTTGAAATAAATGAAATATATAATAAAAGCTCAGATGACCATCAGTGTCAACGTTCTTATAGCCCCAAAGATTATCAAACCTCTTCAGATTCAAGATATTACTAGATATTATTAGACCTTATAAATCAAGTTGAAGATTCAAATCAAAATATAGAGTTATTAAACAAATATTTAAAAATGACAAATAATCCAGAACCTTTAATTCTTCCAAAAACGTCTCATATGATGAACATTATAAAAAATCAAAGAAAATATATAAAAGATGTTCCAAAACCACAAACAACTTACGAATTATCACAGGAAATAAAAGAAATGAAAAAAGAGATTTCAGAATTAAAAAATATAATTCAAATTCTAGAGCTAAAAGAGTTATCTATAAATATAAAACAAGATGAAACAGATGAAGATGATTTTGAGATACATCTACAACAATTGATGAAAAATAAAGGAGCAGAATCATCAAAACAAAAGGAGAATAATGAAGAAAATTCTATATCCATTATGTGTAATGAAGCTCAGCGAATTATATCTTAGAAATGGTATATAAAAATAACTCTTCAAATATCGGATTTCCCAGAAGAATTTACTATCAAACTTGTTGCTCTAGTAGACTCTGGTGTCGATCTAAACTGTATAAATGAAGGAATTATACTCTCAAAATATTTTGAAACAACAAATTCGTCTATAGCTACGGCAGATGATATAGATATGATAGTTAAATACAAATTATCTTCTGCTCATATATGTAATAAAAAATTATGCCTCCAAACCTCATTTATACTAATAAAAAACATGCAACAAAAAATAATCTTTGGTACTTTCTTCCTTCAACTTATAAAATCATTCTCCGTAATCGATGAAGGGATCCAAACAAATGAAATCTTATTTGCTTTTATAAAACCTCCTGAAGCTTCACTTCTAGCAAAGTTAAAAGAAACACTAAGTTATAAGAAAATTTTTTTATGTAATTTTCAAGATAAAAATTCTATAAAATATATAGAAAAGGAAATTCAATGACCATTGAAAAAACATATAAAAGAATTTTAAAAAAATTGGCAAAAGAAATTTGTTCTGAGCTTCCAAATGCCTTTTGGAATAGAAAAGAACATATAGTCAAATTACCTTATATAGAAGGGTAATGAAAAAAAAATTCCAACGAAAGCAAGGCCTATCCAAATGAATATGGAATTACTTGAATATTGCAAGAAAGAAATAAAATCCTTATTAGATAAAAAATTAATTCGTCCAAGTAAATCTCCCTGGAATTGTTCAGCTTTCTATGTCAACAATGCCGTTGAAATTGAACAAGGAACTCCTAGGTTAGTTATAAATTATAAACCTTTGAATAAAGTTCTAAAATGGATTAGATATCCTCTCCCCAATAAAAAGGATTTATTAAACAGAATTATAAAAGCAAAATTATTTTTAAAATTTGATCTAAAGTCTGGGTATTGGCAGATTCAAATTGCTGAAGAAGATAAATATAAAACTGCCTTTAAGGTTCCATTTGGTCAATATAAATAGAATGTTATGCCTTTCGGATTGAAAAATGCCTCATTCGAATTCTAAAATATAATGAAGGACATTTTTTATAAGCATAGTGATTTTATTATTGTCTATATTGATGATGTCTTAGTTTTTTCTGATTCAATCCAGCAACATTGGCGTCATCTCAAAACCTTCAAAAATATAAGTCATCAAAATAGTTTAGTTTTATCAGAAAGAAAGATGAAACTCTTCCAGATAGAAGTAACATTTCTAGGATTTTTGATAAAAAATAAAACTATTCAACCTATAAATCGAGCTATAGTTTTTGCAGATAAATTTCCAGATGTTATAAAGGATAAAAAAACAACTTCAAAGATTTCTCGGTTGTCTAAATTATGTCTCTGAGTTCTATGAAAAATTGGCCTTTGATAGAGGTGTCCTTTTTAAAAGACTTAGGAAAAATCCTCCTCCATGGTCTGAAGAAAATACTAAAGCTGTCCAAAATATAAAACAAAAGGTTAAATATCTTCCCTGTCTTCATCCAGATGAAGGAAATGGTTGTATATTAAAACAAAAAACTCCAGAGAATAAGGAACAATTAATTCGTTTTACTTCTGGATTATGGAATGAAACTCATCAAAAATATCCAACCATAAAAAAGAAAATGCTTTCTATAGTTATCTGTGTTCAAAAATTTCCATGTGACTTAATAAATAAGCCTTTTTTATTAAAAGTTAACTGTAAGACAGCAAAGCATATTATAGAAAAGGATGTTAAAAACGAAGTCTCAAAACATATTTTTGCTAGGTGGCAAGACACATTAGCACAATTTTATTTTGAGATTGAATATATTAAAGGAAAAAATAACTCTGTCTGATTTTTTATCTAGAGAATTTTTGCAGGGAACAACTTAATGGCTTCTTCAAGCTCTGCTCCTGCTTTATCCTCAGGCAAATCCCCAGCACAATCTCCTATAACTTCATCCCAAGAAGCTATATCTCTAAAAAATTATAATTTTAAAATGTATAATGATCAAGTTTTTATATATTTGGAAGAAGAAGACTATAATTTGTGCAAAAAGAATCTCCCTGAGATTTCCTTTTTCTCTTCCAGTGATAAAGAAAACAAAGCTATAAGAGACATTGCAAAATTGTTATATCAGAAATATCTTTCAAAGTTTGAGTGGTTTATCCCTCATGCTCTTGGAAAACATATAGACTTTTATGAAAGAATTCTTATAATCTCAAATTCTATAGCTATTGATCATGTTAAAGCCAAAGAAAGTAATGCTATACAATATTTAAAAATATTTATTCAAAGAATTATAACCTTTGAGGAATGGCCAGCAAACAATCCTAACACCTATATTCTTTTTCCTCCCTCTCACACTGAGTATTATTGTTATACCAAATATAATTTCAGGGATTATGAAGAAGCTTGGAAGAAAGTCTTTCTCAGACAAAACCTCATCTTCTTCCATTCTTGGTGGATCCGATTTAACCTGATAAAGCCCTCTCAAAAAATTCTTGTCTGGTTCTATGAGAAGTTCTGGGATCATTAGGGATTCCATAAAATCATTCTTTCTGAGGAATTTCTCCCTTATTTGTCCTTCGACCCAAATGACACCTATAAACTCAATAATTTTATAATTCAAGAATCCATACCCTGGATTTTAAGGTGGGATTTCTCGTTTTATATCTATTTTGAAATAACCAACTATATTACCTACACCTCTTATCTTAAGTGGTGGCCCAAGTTTGATATAGATTATTTGTTATATTCGGAGAGTTGGAAGAAGAAAAGAGCTGAGAAAAATGCTTCTCAACTAGTTTGTCCTTCACCACCCTTCAAGATCTAAAAGAAGCAGACGAAGCTCGGGATGCCTTCAAGCAAACCCTTCAATCAGTGAAGAAAATCTATCCTAATCTATCTGGCAAACAACAGAAGAAGAAAGCCTTCAAGTTTTTGTTCGACAGCTAGCTGGAGGATGACGATAGTGACATGGACATCTCCACTCCTTCTCTCTCTTCTCCGTGAAAAGATATAAAGCAAAAGCATTTTTTCCTGCCAGCGTAAAAGCCAAAGAATCCTATAAAGAAAGGTTATAAAAGCTAAAGTTGTGGGCGCCTTTCCTGTAGCAGATGTTGTATGACTCCATTACAGCCAGGACATGTTAAGTCTGCTTTCGGCGCATGTCTATCCGGACTCTCTTTCTAGATTTAAAACCTTGTTAAATCCATGGATTCTAAAGATGTTGAAATCCATAGTTATCTTTTATCTTCTATATATAGAGTTTAGTTTCAGTCTGTAAGGGCATTGAATATCAAAGATCAGATATCAAGAATCTTGTCCAGAGTGCTGTGTGCTTGTGTGCTTGAGGTTCCTCTGAGTTGCTCCATAGCTCTCAAGTCCAGCCTCTATCTCTGTAAGAAAGTTTTCTTTTAATATTAAGTTCTCAATTTCTTTTCATATTTTATTTTAATTCGAATTAAATACGGACGATAACTTGGGTGAAATTCATAAAATTTTGGGTTGAAATTTAGATTAATCTTATTAATTTACATTTGAATTTAAAAATATAAAGATTATATTTTTTATTTCAAACTACGTATGCACTAAATAGTTATTTATAATACAATTATAATATAATATACCTAAATTTTTCTTCTTTCAAAATAATTACCATGGATGATATAATAAAAAGATTACCAAAAATATATATTAAATCTACACGTGTCATGCATAATATCTACTGGAATTCAAGTTCTTATTCATGGTTTTTGGATTGGGTTTCTATCAACCCAAATCTATCCTAATTTTGATTCGAGTTAGGGTTCAAATCCAATTTCTAAATTAAAATTCTTAAATGATCAAACCCAAACTCTAAAAATTGTTGGGTTGAATGGGCTGGTTTGGGTTAACCTATCCCAATTGCGCCCCTAAACAGAAGGAAGAAGAAGACATCATCTCCTCTCACGCACATCCAAGGGTGACAATTGTCAATGAGTCCAAAAATTATTATTTTAATTTTATTTCAAAAATCTCATTGTTTATATATTGTTTAAAATACCATTTGGTCCATTAATAGTGAAAATAAATAAATCATATACTTGTATGATTAAATAAGTAAAAAATTATGAAAATTATAAATTTAGCATTAAAAATGATATACATGGAGTGTTTTGGAAATAATAAAACTTTTGATGGAAAATTTTTGTGAAAAATTTTTAAAATGTAAAAAAAAATGAAAAGATGTGATAGAAGTAATAATGAAGAGTAAAAAAAATAAAGTTAAAATAAATACATTAGATATATGAACAGTATATAGAAATAATTAAAAAGTGATGTAGTTGTATAAGAAGAGTGAAAAATAATTAAAAATAGGATAGTTGTGGGAAATAAAAAGTATTGAATTGAAAAGTATTATGCGTTAGCAAACAACCCACAAAGTTTTATCAACATAAAAGATTTTTTCAAATTCATCTAGGTAAAATAAAGAACCTTTCCTTAATATATCTATTATGTTTGACCATAATTTTAAGTTTAATTGATATGTTTTCGAATATGACATTTGCATTTAGTCTAAAAAATACTCATTTCTTCCAAAACAATTATTTAAATTTTTTTAAATATCCAAAATGCTTCGTTATAAAATAATAAAAGAAGAATGAAATAGAAAAAATGAAATCAGGGCTCTTGTACAATTAGGGCATCAATAAGTTATGACATTCAATTTTTCAATCTCGTCCTAAATTTAAAGATTATAATAGTAATTTTATATATTATCTAATAATGCTAATTCATGAAATGAAAGTTTTTGAGATTAAATGCAAACATAGTAGGTATACTTGAGATTTGATAAACATTACATATATATTTAGGATTAGATAAGTATATTTGAGACAATCCCTAAAATAAATGTATAAAAGTTGAGTTATGATTCCTTGCATAGGGTAACGTGCAGTCAACAAAAAGAGGACCCACATATAAATTTTAAAAAATTTTATATATTCATACATGAGCCAGGCTAGATGTATTCAAGTATATTTTTACAAAAATTTTGGGGTTATCAAGATAGGTGTTTTGAATTTTTTAAAATGAAAAAATGGGATTCTTAATTCCCTATCTCATGAGAAAATCCCATTTTTCCAATTTAAAAAAATTCAAAATTTTATCTAAAAAGAATTATATAAACACGTTTAAGCTGGCTCATGTACAAATATAAAAGATTTTTTTTTTCAAAAAAGAATTATTTGCGAGGCCTCTTTTGGTTGACGTAAGGATTAACCCTAATAACCCTATAAAGTTTCACAGTGCAATTTGGTAATCTATATTTATGGTTTCCTATGGGTTTTCTATCTATTACACACTGTCACATAAATGATTTAACTATATAATAACTCTATTTTTTTTCCAAATGTACATTAATGATTTAACTATGTAATAACTCTATTTTTTCCACAGTACTCCCATGCTCAAATTAGGTGTAGGAATCTGAAGTGGGCTGTACCAAGTTAGAGTTTGCTCAATCTTGATCTTACTTTTTAAAAATTTTATTTAACCTATATATCGGGTTGGCATAAGGTTGATTTAATCCTTACTTTTTTTAATAAGATTTAGGACAAACTTTAAGTTAATATTGGATTAGTTTCAAGACAGCAGGTCAGATAAAAAATACAAGCCATGTAAGACAATTTTAATAATTTATATACTTATCGAACATAAACACACTTCTAAATTGAATTTAAATATCATATGCTTTAATATTTTCTAATTAATAAAAATACATCATTAATAAAACCAAATATAAGTAAATATAGTGTAAATTTAATAAAATAGGTTAATACACAATTATGCATAAGAGTTATATAGGCAAATTCCTTTTATTGATTCTTATATTGTTTTTGTAGATAAATTAATTTTTATATTGTTGATATCCTTAACTATAAAAATTGTGAGAATTTTGAAAGAAGATACTAATTAGATTTAAATATAGGCTCATAATTTTTAACAAATGAATATATATGCGAGTAGGTACGAACTCTTCGAGTCCAGATTGTTGGAAACAATGTTTAAAACAAAATAAAATTGACCAAAACATGAATTTTGATGATTAACAAAGACTAATTTGAGTATATTGAGAGTACTAATGATTTTGCTCAATGATTTAAGGAACTAAAATAGCCAAGTCGATATTCAAGTCGACTTGGACTTCGACTTAGGGTAAAGTCGATCCCAAAGTCGACTCCATAATCGACTTAAAACAGAACCTCACAGGCAAATTCAAAAATGGAAGGAAAGCAGGTGAAGTCGCAGGCCAAGTCGACTCCACTTGCGA
>JAXCLR010051985.1:0-16714 GCA_035584095.1 Annona squamosa | reverse complement strand
ATGATTTTAATTAAATTAAAATATGTACTTAGCTCCAATTGAGGTGAAATTTTATAAATAATCCTATTTTAATATGCCCAATCTAATGAAAAAATGAAATTTTGAAAAATATGTTTCCAAAATTTTAATGAGATTTTTTTATCCAAGTATGAATTAGTTAATTAAAATAACATAGAAATTTTTTTCAAAATTCTAAAAGGTACATTTTGTGAGCAATTGGATATATATTAATAAGAAAACTTTTCATCATATATAAGTGTGTATATAGACAGTTGTGAATTAATTCATTAATGTTAAAATTAACCGTTTAAATATATATATATATATATATATATATGCATAACAAATAATGGTGGCAACATAGATGAATCACTGGCAGCAAGAAGTGGACACTGCAAATACGTGGACCGTTACATGCACTGCAATAAGAAAAATTTAAATTTACAGCAACATGTTGAACGGTGGACTTGGGTTAATCAAGAGGTTAACCATGGTCACCCCATCAATCACAGTATAAATTGGAGGGGCGTCAGATAACATTTGCTGAAAGGAATGGACAGTGGCAATAGCATTTAAAAAAAAAAACCTTTGCTTTTGCTTCAGCAAAGCCAAGCAACGGTTCAACAAATCCAACAAGGTATCTCTTCGTTCCTTTTTCTGAAATGCTGCTTGCCATTTGATTTTCTATTAAAACTGTTAATATACAGAACTTTTAATTAAGTATTCTACGAATGATAAATTAATATGATGAATAAATTTCTGAATACATGATTTAAATACTAATTCAGCATGATTTTCATATTATTTAATTTATGCAGCGTGACTTTCATTAATTTAGCATGATTTTACCATGATTTTAATGCTTTTCGAATTAACCCAGTACAATTCAGTTGATTTATCATTAAATAAATAAGATTCAAGTATTGAAATATTTAATAGGAATGTATGAGCATACAATGCCCAAATAGATTTATGCATATATAATTCTGGTTTTGAATTTAAATGCTGAATGTTAATATTTCTGAAAAATATGATTTCAGAATCAAATTCAATTCCGAAATGTTGCGCGTTAAAATTTTCATAATAAACAGCATGTATAAAAATGCATAGATGATCATTACCGTTCCAAATAGATTTATGTATTTATTATTTTGGTTTTGAAATTCATAATTCATAAATTTTGTGAAATATCTTGCTAAACGTTACTATGATAAATATTTTGCTGAAAATATACCCTATTTGATTTCATGTTGAATTAACAGATTTTAATTTCTGTTAAAGTCATGTTTAATATATGGCTTGAAATATTGAGTATAAGTGACGTTTAAAACAGATTTTTATAATCACGTTTAAAATATGATTTATAAATAATGAAAAGATGAGTAGAAATTAATTTCATTAAACTAATTCAGCTTTAAACTAATTTAGGGATATTTTCATGATTAATTTGATAAGGCTAAGTTAATCTTGATATATTGCTTTAAATCTGGAGGTTATGTGATGTTAGAAAAAAAAACATGAACGAGATAGTAAATGAAGGATTTTTTACATGAAACTTTTTGTACAAGATCATTATGATTATTAAGGAACTACAAATTTTTAGCTTAAAATATTAAGCTGGTTGAAAATTAAAAATCTGAGAAAATTAACTTAAACAGGGTAAAATGGGTGACAGAATCAACCATAGTAAATAATTTTTAATAATTTTTTGTAGATGGAATTTTGATCTAAAATTTTTATATGATGTAAAAACTATCATGATTATCACTCAACCAAAATAAAAAAGATTTTTGGATGACACAAGTGTAGTTTAAAATTAACGTGATTAAGGTTGCTCCTGATTTCACAACAGTTCTTGCACAGTGAAAATGTCAAAATAAATATAAAATGTTAATATTTCATCCTGAAATTTTTATGATGGTTAATTCATGTAATTATAGATGTATTATAGAAATTTAAGAATTAAATACCTTGATTTGATTACAAATCAAGATTTAAACAAATCAGTATGTCCGATTTCAGCAAATGAGGACAGTTTGAGAAATAATCAAAAATAAATACAAAAACTAAGTAAAAGTGATCCAAATTAATATATATGTTAGAAAAGAGTGTAATAAAGGATTAGGGATAGCATATTAATGCTATTATATGTATATGAAATTAATAGATAAATAAGAAGATGGAACATAGTGAAAAGAGAAGGGTTGTTTTGGAATTTAATAATAAGTTCCAGAAATTTTAGATGAGATATTATAAGAAAAAAATGGTCCTTTTATGTGTATAGGAAAAGATAAAGAAAAGGTGGAAGGTACAAGCTAATTTTGCAGGTAAGCAAGTTATCTTTTGAAAATTTTTATTTTATTTTTAATATTGCAAATGTGTTCTAAATAGTTTGATTTGGATATTTTTAAATCTTGTTTAAGGATGACCATTTCTATAATATTTGAATTGCAAAAAATAATTCTATTTATTGAAAATTATTTGTAAATTATTTGTACAAAATTATTTATATATAAAGTGGCATGCCAGCATGAGAATGAATGTACATGGTGCACAAGGAATAGGTCATGAGAAAGGTGTAATTGGACCAGTTGTCCTCCTCTAGCATGACCGAGTCACTAATACAAGCTGAGGCCGGCAGCACCCTCCCTGAGATGGGAGCAGGATCAAGTGATGAACGTCTGGCTAGCGTTCCATCATGAGAAATGTCATGTATGCTTGAATGCATTGCACTTTTATATTTATGAAATGCATACAAAGGAAATGGAAAATGTTTATTTACAAAATGAAAGAACTTGCTTACTGAGTATTAGTACTCATGTGATGTTTTTCAAAATTTATAGACAGGTACGAGACAGACACCGAAGTGAAGTATAGGGTTACATAAGTTATTGCCTTTTTGTATAAATCTATGGAAGGTTGAATTTTATAAAGGCAGTTGTGACTGACTAGGAAACCTCTATTGTAATTAAATAATTGATGAATGTATTATGAATGTACAAAAAAAAGACAAGTTCTAATTACCACATGTGGAATCAAATATAAATGACTTGATTATCTTATCCTCTCATAGGTTATGGGTATTATCTATGAATATAAAAGAATAAAATTTATGCCACATGACCAAGGCAACAGTCCTATTTACATTTACCAATCAAAAAGCGATCCTAGAGTAAGGCTATCCAGCGCCCCGGTTGGGGGCGCCACATATCCTGATAGGACATGCCTTGCAGATTTGATTTATACTTGTCAAATTACATATTGGGAATTCTACATGCATAGTACTACTGGTTTCTTCTACCTGATGTGCGTGTGTGATTACGAATTGGTATGATATAAATGAATATGTAGCTCTAGAATCAAATAAAGGTACTACAGAATTTCCTAAAATGTAAATCATACCTGTAATCACTTTTTCCTCGATCCCTTGAGATTCTGTTTGAGTGAGGGCTTGGACACACACTTGGTTGGCAGCAGTATCGGGCCGATTAGCGATGGTGAGGACCTTTAGCTGGGTCGGCCTCTCTCGAGCTGGTGCTCCTTATGGCTTAGTCGAACAATTGGGTGAAATGTGTCCGACTTGACCACAGTTGAAACACTTTATTATTTTGGCTTCGTCAGTCCCACAATCCAGGGGCCACACTTGTAGCATTTCCTCATTCCTTGTAGACATTCACCTGAATCACGTTTGTGGCAAGTTCTGCAAGTCGGGGTGCTCTATGTCTTATCGCCGATCTTCTTTCTCTCAACGATTACCCTTTTTCCTTTATAATCCTCACCTTCCTTGGAGGCTAAAAAGAATTATTTTTGAGCTTGCCTAAGCTCTTGAGTCCTCATTGACTCCATTTCTAATGCCATAGCCCCCTCAATGCTAAAGGCATAGTCTTTTATTAATAATGGGGCTAACCCCTCTCTTAACTGGGGTCTCAATCCCCTCTGAAACCTTTATGCCTTATTCTCCAGCACATTGGTAATCCACGACACATATCGTACCAAGGCATTGAACTTCGTGGCATATTCCGTGACTGTCATCCTGCCTTGGTAAAGCTTCTCAAACTCTATCACCCTTTGGCTCAATAGCTCTATAGGGAGGTATTCTTTATTGAATTATTTTAAAAATTTATGCTACATAACTTGCTTCGGATGTGGCATGGTGACCATTAGTATTTCCCACCATTCATAAGCATCTTTTACTAGTAGGTGAGTAGCACACAACACTTTCTGCTGATCATTGCAGGGCGATATTCTGAATAATTTCTTAATTTCTGTGATCCACTGCTCTCCAATGAGGGGGTTTGTTTCCTTACAAATTGGGTGGTCTCTGGGCAAGAAAGGCATTGATAGCCTTTCTGTCTGCCTCAAGGAGATTATCCTCCACTCCCCTTGATGTGCCGGGGTTGGCCGAGGGCCTTGGTCTTTCCTCGTCTCCTCTTGATGGCGAGGCCTGTTGGTTTTGCATTTCCTATAATAAACTAGTAGCCTAGACTGTTCATTGCTGCATAGCTTTTTCAATAGCTGCAGCTATTCTTTCTTCTATATCGACCTCTGCTTGAGGTCTAGGGCTTTTCTCATGCCGTGGGCAGGTCCTCGAGGATTGCTCCTTGGATTCTGCCCTATACATTCTTTTACTAGCTTCAACCCTTACTTGATCAACTAATTCTTCCATTGGGGCCTTTCCTTTGTTAGCTCTTGCTTTAGCTTTGGAGAGTGGCCTTTTTAAATTTATGAAACACTCCTTAGTATAACATAAATATTCATCATGATATACTTAATTAAATTCAAACACATAATCACAGAATCACATGATTCACGTATATTCTCATAAATTATTAGCATACCATTTATACATCAGTCAAACTTTTGTACATAGGCTAACTTAGCCTTATGTACCTATTCCATTGCACTTAGTGGAGTCTTTCTTATATTTGCCATTATCATATAAATCATCAATGATAAATAAATCAATCATAATCATGATTTCATGTATTCTAGCTTGATCATTTCTTTTCTTTTCTGCCTATTTACCAATCCATACTCTGATACCAACTTTTGTGGTGCCCCGTACCTAGGTGCCTAGAAGCCTTACTCCGGGATTGTTTTGATTGGTAAATGTGACTCAGGATTGTTGCCCTGATCACACAACATGATTTTTTTTATCATCAATATATGAAAATTTTCCCTCATTCAGCCAACATGAATTATATTTCATATATCACAGTTATAATCAAAATCTATTCTATAAACATATCCATTGAAATAAAAATATTCATTTTCATCTCAAAATTAACATCATTGTTTTTACATAAAATTTACACATGCAACTTTTATATAAAAAACTACATATCATTTTGCATGTTGCCTTTATCATCATTTCTTGTCTGTTGTTGAAAAAGCATGGGTGAGTAATAATACTCAATAAGCAAGCCATACGTAATTTTTCAATCATTTTTATGAATTTCATAAAATGCAAATGCAATGCATACAAAGCATTCAGGACATTCCTTTGGTTGCGACGCTAGCTAAGTGCCCATCTCATACATGCTCCCATCTCAGGATGTCGCCATCAGCCTGGGTCTATTAAGCGACTTGGCAATAGCGATGGGGACATCTAGTCCGCTTACTACCTCGACTAAGGCTTATTCCTCGTGCACATGCTCATTTATGTACAAATGCTGGAATAATATTTGGAAATCATAAATAATTTCATAAAAAGTATTTAATAAACAATTTAACAAATGAACTTCAGTTCATGTAAAGCAATTATAGGTATGACCAACCTTAAATAAATTTCATAAAACAATTTACAAACAATTTCAATCATTTTTTAAAATAATTTGCAAAAAGATATAACTTGCTTACCTTCTCAGTGGGTGTCCTCAACTTTTTTTTTCATTTTTCTATTCAAGAAAAAAGGATATTTTCATTTCTTCTATTCAAGTTGCTTCCCATGTATACTCTATAATATTTGGGCATTATTTCTTTATACGGATATTTTGATCCATAAATTCATCAAAAATTCCATCATTGAATTTAAATATTAATCTCAAATGTTCTCTAAAATCACGTTGTTTACTGTAGCAGTTACTGTTTATTCGAGATTACTGTTCATAGAGACGTGGTTACTGTTCATGAGTTTCAAAAATTGATATTTTTTTCAAAAGTAAAAAATATCATGACATAGATTATGCTTTGTATATCATAGAAAATTTCATACATTTTAAATTTATCATTATCTTCTTTGCAAAAAAATCACTTTCTCCATATACTAAAAATCAACATAATTTCACTTAAGCATAGTCCTTAATTTGAAAAATTATGAAATTTAATATATCATCATGCCAACATCATATTTATTCATCCCAAATTATCATTTATCAATTTTGAAATATTATTTTCACATATAATATGTTATCTGCCCAAATGCTCTATTTTCACTCCAAATCTTTGATGTTTTGACATGATTTCAATTAAGCATTATATCTATACTTATTTTCTAATGCTTAGTCATTATCTAAGCATGGTTTTATCCTACTTAACATCCAAAAGAAATTTAGGTAGAAATTACTTATCCGAAGTGGAGATACGTCTCTTTTTCTCACACATTCTCTCTCTAACTTACTTTTTTCTTTCCTTGGACGTGTGGGATGGTTTGGGGAGTTGGAATGGCTCAAATGGAGCTGGGTTTTCATGGCCTTGGACGTTTTTCCTGCTGCCCTATTTATAGGGTTGGATTTTTTAAGAATTTAGAATTTACCCCTAGCTTTGAAGTATTTAATTATAAATTAATATTTCTTTTTAATTTTGAAAAATGCTTTGAGCCATGTGCTGTCACCCTAGGCTTGCTCCAACCCCCTATGCAGCCTTATTTTTTTTTACCTTTTTTTATTTTTAAAATTAATTAATTTAGGCAAAATAAATCTTAGCCGTTGATTAAAGATGTGGTTGATCATGGACCATTGATCTTGGTCAAACCTCCAGCCACCCTAGCCTACTCCACCCCCTGCAGCAGCTGCCTTTTAATTAGTTTTTTTTAATTTTTTTATTATTTATTTGAAATAAAAAGTCAAAAGTTAATTAATGTAAAGTTGGGTTACTTTTTTATCTTCATTTGACATGTCATCTTAACCCTTGATTTGTGATTTTTATAACATATTAACCCATTCATCATGCCATCATAAATTTTTAACCATCCATTAAAAATTTCATCGAAATTCGATGCCCGAATTGCAAATTATGAATTTTTCTTAATTTTTTCAGTAAAATCCAAAATTGGATTAAAATATCCAAAAGAATTGCTATTTTGTCCTATAGTGATTAAATCTCTTTTTTGTCTTTTTGTGATTAAGTTAATCTAAGTGATTAACTCTTAATCACGTGTCTTAATCCCTAATTACTATTCACGTGCACTATTTACAGGGGTTGAATTTCTAATTGCATTATTTCAATATCTAATACACATATCCTCCAATATACATATCCACTAATACAATTCATGAATTTTCATTTATCATAAAAATAATTATAAAAGAATCTAGAGTTACATTTGCCGAAATGACATGTATATTGTTGGAGTTTCACACATGGGGAACCCTCTTTCATGACATGATCTTTTCCATCATTGACGCCAGACCTACCAACTTGGCAGCGTCAAGGGGGACTCCTTGTTCACTTACTACCTCGACTAGCCTGCTTGACTTCCATTTCATGTATGACCTTTAGTCACCCCAGCATTATATACTCTTACACATGGAACTTGTCATTCTCATGTAGAGAATTCTTTGCACTATCCCTTTGAAACATCGTTTTAATGAAACGTCGTTTAAATCCATGTTTCATTACTTTTCATAAATAACATTTCAACTTACATTTAGACAAGGAATGACCATCCTTAAATACCTTAGAAAGCATTTAAAACAAAACTCATTTAGAAAGCTGCTTGCTTTCCTTGCTTATTTACATCACTTGCTTAGCTTTTTGTTTCGCTTATCCCTTTGCCTTTGGCTATACATATAAGAATGACTTTGCATTCATAATATTTTCATTTTCTTGCTTAGTTTCTAACCCATAATCTATTGATATACATAACCCACTTGAATTCCAAGTCGGATATACATATATCGCACTCACTTGTGCATCATATCATCCATTCCTTATCATGTCCCCAACCCATAGCTAGGGTATTCATTCATAAACATAACAACCATCCATAAATCATCATATGGAGGTTCATTACCCTTCAATTTATCATTTTTCATTTATGTTTCACCTTTCCTACATTCATGCTCATTCTAAGCATATGAATGACACCTTCACACAAGTTGCTGACTTGAGAAATTTTAAGAAACACCCAAGTTATGTGTTATAAGATGGGTGTATGTGGAAGGCTAAGCATGAATAGATGATGTATGATTTTTGTGAAGTTGCTAAAATGAAAAATATGCATGAATATGTGATGAAATGTATAATGATGTTGCTATATGAATAAATTTTGATTATCTCAAATTTTGAGATCAAGTTATGAAGCTTAAGATGTCACTTATATGCTTAGAATGAGTATCGATGTAGGAAAATGAAAAAAATGGATGAAAAATGATAAATGGTTGAAATAAATCCCCATATGTTGATTTATGAATGATAATTATGTGTTTACCTTAAATAAGGATTTAAAACATAATATAGAATGAATGGTATGATGCACAAGTGAGTGCGATGTATTTATACCTGACTTGGAATTCAAGTGGGTTATGTATGTTAATGGATTATAGGTTGGAAAACTAAGTAAGCGAATGAAAATATTATGAATACAATATCATTCTTATATGTATAGGCAAAGGCAAAGAGATAAGCGGTATGGAAAGCTAAGCAAGCAGCTTTCTAAATGAGTTTTGTTTTAAATGCTTTCTAAGGTATTTAAGGATGGTTATTCCTTTATTTCAATGTGTATTGAAATGTTATTTCAATTATGACAAATGATTTGCTTATTGTTTCGCAAGTATTTATGAAAAGTGATGAAACATGGATTTAAATGATGTTTTATTGAAAAAATAAAAAAGGATAGTTTAAAGAATTCTCTACATGAGAATGACAAGTTCCATGTGTAAGAGGTACATAATGTCGGGGTGACTAAAAGTCATGCATGGAATTAAAGTCAAGCAGGCTAGTCGAGGTGGTGTGTGGACAAGGAGTCCCCCTTAACGTTGCTAAGTCAAAAAGGACCTGCAAAATAGGCTAATCCAAGTAGTAAGTGGACAAGGAACCCCCTTGACGTTGCCAAGTCGGTAGGTCTGGTGCCAAGGATGGAAAGGATCATGTCATGAAAGAGGGTTCCCCGAGCTAGCGTACCATCACATGAAGGATAATATCATGAATAGAAATAATGCATTTGCACATCCAATGTTTATGAAATGCATGATATATGATGATGATAGTAGTAATGTTTATGATGATGGATAATATCACATGATTGTGGTAGTGTAAATTGGCTAAGCACAAGCATCGCAAGGAGGTGGAAAAGCCGCACAACCAATGCTAATAGGAGTAGCTAACCAACAGGTTATGTGGCACCCCGAATCGAGGAGTCCACATAGTCCTTACACCGGGATCTTGTCGATTGGTAAACGTGACTCATGATTGTTACCCTAATCACGTAGCGGGCTCTTAATTGGAACTTGTCCAACTTTTTTCTTTTATCTATCATCATTTCATGTCCTTGTGTTCCACAACATTCATCATTCATAATGGACTTATCCATATCATCATAAATTATCAACTTCTCATATTATTCATAACTTCATAATTTTATACAACCTATGTCGTTTTTCATTATATCCCATGAGGGCATATATTCATATTTTAATATACAAAGGATTACATACCTTTGTAACTATATTTTTTTCATTCATTCATCATATCACTTACAAGCAAATCAACCTGATCTTTTTCATCACTTGGCTTTCCTTGCACCTGTCTGAGGTTGAAAAAACAAAACATAAGTTGAAACTTAATAAGCAAGTATTTTTCTTTCTTTCAAAGGCATTTCTTTCCATTTGATAGAAGATACTTACCAAGTGATCAACTATCAAATGCATAAAAATCTTTTCATAAAAATCGTTTCATAAACATTGGATGTGCAAATGCTTCATTTCCATTCATGACATAAACCTTCGTGTGCAGGTACGCTAGCCCAGGGAACATCTCAAATAGCATGGTTCAATACACAGGCTGTCTTCGACTTGGCCTCATCAATGGGAACCTCTCTTCCTCTTGGCGCCTACATGGTTCCTACATGCATGATTTTTGATTTCCCCAACATTATATACCTCTTACACCAGATGACTTATCATTCTTATGTAGAGAATTATTTGCACCATTCCTTAAAAATATCATTTCAAATCCATGCTTTCCTTTTCAATCCATGTATGAAAATGCAATGAATTCATTCACACATAACATTCCTTTGCCTCCACTTCTTGGGAGGACTCCATTGGCACACAACCCATACAACTCGGCAAACAATGAAGGAGGACCCTTTGATCCGCTTTCTACCTCCACCAATGTCTCTTCATTATACATCATACATGTGCACATGTCCACGAACATTACAAGATATCAATATGCTAGTATTATAAAAACTCATAAACATTTATCATTTCAAAACATTATAGGAATGGCCACCCTTAAACACATTTCATAAATACTTGAGAATAAAACATATTTTCAAAAAGGTTTGCTTGCTTATAATGAAACAATAAAATCACATTTTCAAAGTTGTGCTTGCTTACAAATCATCATTTTCAAAAGGATTGCTTGCTTGCAATGAAACAATAAAATCACATTTTAAAAAGTTTGCTTGCTTATCTCCTCAGTCTATGTCCTCTACCTTTTCCTTTTCCTATATAAGGAAAAATGATATTTTTTCTATATCATTTCATGTCTTAGTTTATTTCCCATGCATGCTTTATAATCATCAATTACTTCATTTCTATCGAGGTTAATCTTATAAATATACTTTGTCATTACCTCCTTAGATGGATTTTTATCCTTAAATTCTTTAAAAATTTCATCCATATATTCTCATAAATATATAAAAATAAATCTCAATTTTTTCCAAAATACATTGTTCACTATTCATAATTACTGTTAATGGGTTCCAAAAATTGATATTTTTTCAAAAATAAAAATACTATGACATAACTTATGCTTAGTATATAATGAAAAATTTTATACATTTTGAATTTATCATCATTTGCTTGGCTAAAAAAAATTACTTTCTCCATAAACTAAAAATCAACATAAATTCACTTAAGCATAATCCTTAATTCCAAAAATCACGAAATTAATATATCATCATTCTAACATCTCATTTATCATATTTATTCATCCCAAATCATCTTTTATCAAATTTGGAGCATTATTTACACATATCATACATGATTTTTCCGAATGCTCTATCTTCCCTCCAAATTTTCGATGTTTTGGCATAATTCCAATTAGCATTATAACTTTACTTATTTTCTCATGCTTAGGAATTATATAAGCATGGTTTACCCTACTTAATATCCAAAAGAATTTGAATAGAATTCACTTACCCGAATGGGAGATATCCCACTTTTTCTCTCTAGCTTCCTCCTCTTCTTTCTCCTCAAGGCTAAAATGTGGTGGGGGTGAAAATGCTCAAATGGAGCTAAGATGAAGTGCCTTGGATGTTCATCCCTTGGCCCCTATTTATAGGGCTTAAGTTTTCATGAATTTGGAATTTACCCCTTGCTTGAGGTATTAAATTATAAATATATTTTTTTCTAATTTCCAAAAGATGCATGGAGCCATGTGGAGCCACCCTACAACAACTCCATCCCCCCTATGGCAGCCCTATTTTCCTTATTTTTTATTTATTAAAACTAATTACTTTTAAGCAAATTAATCTCAACCGTTGATACATGATAAGATTAATTTGTGGCCATTGGATTTGGTCCAAAAGTCAAGCCTCCAGCAGCCATTGCAACTTTTCATTAATTATTTAAAATTTTTAATTAATTAAATTAATCAAAGTCAAATTCTAATTAATGAAAAAGTAAAGCTATTTTTTTTATCTTCAAATGATGTTTAATTTGATCCTTGATTCATGATTTTTGATCAATCTTAGACCACGTAAGATGTTCATCATCATATTTTAGCCATCCATAAAAAATTTATCTCAATCCGACATCCGGATTATAATATATGAATTTTTCTTCATTTTTTTCAAAAAAATCCATAAAAATTCAAAAATTATTATTTTAGTCTGAAAAGCAATTTTGTCCTTTAGTAAAAAGCTTCTTTTTTCATCTTTTATGATTAAGTTTATACAAAGTGATTAACTTAACATATTCCCTTAATCCCACATTTACTATTCACGTGCACTACCCATCCGAATTTCATAATTAATTATTTTGACATCTATTTGCACATATTTTCATATTTTATGAATATATATTTTATTAATATATTACCTAGGATTTACAACCCTAGGATTTTATACATGTCTAGGATTGGGGTTTCACGGGTTACCTCTACGAACCCGATATATGTGCATGCCTTAACTCAAAAGGAGTCAAGGGAGCAAGAGGATGAAGTAGGTACAGGTATGGATTAAATTTTGGAAAGTTTAGCAATGGCTTAGTTTGATTTTAATGATAATCATTTAGTCATAACTTGTCAATATGTAACCACGCACTACCTATAGAGGAAACCAACAAGATAATACAAGTGGAATTCCCTATATGAAGGTTAGCTAAGGTTAGCTAAGTATGGAGGATATGATTAATTAGGATAAGGTTCCTAGATCATAAAGAATAGAACCTTTGGAATAAAAAAATTGAATATTTTGAGGTTCAATGGAATTGATATTCCGAAAGCAAGGTTACTTGATTATTAAAGGAAAAAGGTTGAAAAGAAGTACCCCTACTTAATTGAAAAGTGAATAGTTTCAGGACGAAACCTATTATAAGGGGGGAGGAAGGATTGTGATACCCAGACCCAATTAGGTCTATAAATATGACACATGTGTTATTTAAATGAATTATGGATGATTTTCAAGAATTTATAAATTTTGCAAACCCTCGTTTGTAATTAAGAATGATGATTAAGACTAATTGCCATAGCCTAAAGTGAGTCAAGATGACTAAAGGAGCTTAATGAGGATTAGGATGTGCTAATGTGGCATGAATATTTATTTTAATTTTCATAATTTAATTAATGGAGATTAAAATGGAAATTATGGAGTTATGTTGAAAATCATAAAAAATTCATAACTTTACGCCTGTAAGGCGAAATGAGATGAAATTTTAAAGGCAAGCTCATGATTTTGGGCTCAACCTTATGAGTAGATTGGATTAAGCCACAAGTGATGAGATTAAGGTGATAATTATTTACTTTTATGTATTTTTATTCTTTCTTCAACCTTTATTTATCCTTTCAATGCCTCTTTCAATACTTAAATCTTAACAGATTTATAATCCTTAAATTCTAGCAATTAAGCATGATTTTCTTAACCCAAATTTAGGATATTATCACATATTTAAAATCCATAATTCATTGGCTTCCATAACAGCAACATCTTCATGCATATAGGGTATCATTTTGACCTGTTTTGACGTGTCCAAACTTATGTTCATAAAATCATATTTATGGTAAATATTTTCAAACCCTTTTGGACACTCAAAGTACCTTAAACATAAGGTCTTTTACCCTCCATAACATCCATAAATCATTTCATTATAATCAACAAAAATCATATGGAAAGAACTCATTTTGGCCCCCATTTAGACGTCTCATATACATACCCTAAAAAATCAGATTTAGGGTAAAATAATCTATCCCACTTTGGCCATCCAAGGTCCTTAATTTATGTTACTTTACCCTCAAATTCATCCAAAAACAACTTGAGTGCTTCCTTGTATCATTTTAACCCAAAAATGAAATAAGGTCATTTCTTGAAACTTAGGGTTTCATATTTGCTAAAATCATCAACCAATGTTTAAATCATCATTTGTAATTTAAAAGAACATGAATTACATCCAAATCAGCATGCTCAAATTATATGGAAACTTAGTTTAGGGTTTTGAAAATTTCCAAGTCAGCTCTCATCTCAAAATTCAACTTAAACTTTGATTTTCACTCTCTTGAACTCTTGATTTCATTTAAATCTTTCGAAAATCATTCAATCCCCATATCAAAGCATCTTAAATCATCTTTTAAGATTTCTTTATGAAACATATTCATGACTCATGATTTGAGAGAAGAAACTTAGGATTAAAGCATCCAAAACTTGAAATATACTTACTTGAATCGAATCAATCTTGAATCCAAACTTTCCCAACTTGGATTCCTTTCTTTCCTCCCCTTTTTCCTTCCGTTTTTCTCCTATTTTCACCTCTTTTCTTGCTGGACTTGGCATGTTCAAGGGCTTCCTTCATTTGGGGGTTTTCTCCTTGAGATTTTTCTCTCTCTAACCTCTCCAAGTGGAACGTCCATATGCCCCTTATATGCCCTTCATTTTCTAGATTTTTGGGCCCACTTTGTCACCTCATTTGGAGGGTAATTAATGGGTATCTTATAACTTAATGTGTTGGCTAACTCATAACCAAATAAAATACACAATTACCATATACCAAAAATCATCAAAATCCATGCATTGATGGCCCATCTTGCTGTCCACTTAGGAATGTTCCATGTAGCAGCCCCTTTGAACAATTTTATGCCTTGAAATTCCGCATGATTAATGGCCCATTACTTACCCTAGCTTTTTAGGTATTTTAGATGCATATTTGGGATGTTCAAAAAAATCCAAGAACCATGTTTTATCACCCATTGGCGTCCCTTGTGTTGACACACATACATGCCTCTTGAAGCTACTCCCTTAGACATTTAAAATCATGCATTTAAGCTACTGATTTTCCATGGATTTTAGCATTTTTGTTAATTCATACAATCCACTTGGAATTGCCGCCCTTTGACACCTCATATATGCCATTAAATAATGCATTTAATCCACTTGCTTTTTAATAAATGTTATGGTACTGTTGGGTGCACAAATTCAATGCTACTCACCTTTTTCTAATTAAGAACTTTTCCATAGTAATTAACTTAATCAAATCTACTCATTCCATAGATTTCATAATTTTATTCCATCATTTCAAATTTCATCTCAAACCGACATTTCTACGTCAAGTTATGAACCTTTGAAATTTCCTTTGGAGTGTGAGATTAAAAATATATAAAAATGAATAATAATCACCTTAATCTCATCATTTTTGCCTTAATCCAATCCACTCATAAGGTTTAGCCCAAAATCATTAGCTTACCTTTCAAATTTCATCTCATTTCGCCTTTATAGGTATTAAGTTATGAATTTTCTATGATCTTCAACATAACTCCGTAATTTCCATCTTAATCTCCATTAATTATATCATAAAAATTAAAATAAATATTCATACCTCATTAGCATATTCTAATCCTCATTAAGCCCCTTTAGTCACCTTGACTCATATTGGGTTATGACGATTAATCTTATTCACCATTCTTAATCATAACCCTAATTGCAAAATATCATCAATTCCTGAAAATTATCCATAATTCATTTAAATAATACATGTATAATATTTATAGATCTACTTGGTGTTGGAAATATGTGGAAAATAAGCTAAGTCTATATTTTGATGATTAACAAATCAATTTGAGTAAGTTTTGGTTACTAACATGTTTGTGGAAATGATTAAAGGTTATACATTTGAAGAATATAAAGCATGGCAGGTTAAGTCAATTTCTAAGTCGACTCAGGTATCGACTTAGGCCAAGTCGATCCCCAAGTCGACTCCAACATCGACTTCGAGGCGTCATTTCCTTCCAGAGTTGAAATCGAGGAGCAAAGCTGCCGAAGGAGCAAACGAAGTCGACTTTGCATGCGACTTGGGTGAAGTTGCAGACCAAATCGACTCTAACATCAACTTCGAAACAACATTTTCTTCCAGAGTTGAAGTCAAGACTGAGAGGTGCCAAAGTCGCATCCCAAGTCAACTCCACTTACGAATTGAGGTGAAGTCGCAGACCAACTCGACTCCGGTAGCGACTTGGAGGCGTCGTTTCTGTCCAGAGTTAAAACCAAGAATAGGGGTTGTCGAAGTCGCATCCCAAGTCGACGCTGCATGCGACTTGGGTGAAGTCGCGAATCAAGTCGACTCAGACTTCGACTTCAGAATGGAAACATGTAGATCAAAATAAATGGTAGACTCAAGAGTTTCAAAAGAAGATGAAGGAAAAAGACAACTTAAAGACTCAAGACTCAAGACATGAAGTAAAAGTGAGAATTCTAAAGAGTCTCAAAGGAAGAATAACCAAACAATGAAGGAATTCAAGTAAGCAATGCATTTCAAGATTCAAAACTCAAGAACTCAAAGGAATCCAAGGTATTCTATGTAAAGAGATGTAAGAGAGAACAATTAATATGAAGTGAAACAAATGATGAAAGTCATCTCTGAAGACTTCAAGTTCATCAAGCAAGCTATAGAGGTGAAGTCGCACTCGAAGTTGACTCCACCTGTGACTTGGGTCAAGTCGAAGACCAAGTCGTCCCAGACTGGAACTTGAAGTAGTTGCGAACTGGCGAAGTCGCACCCGAAGTCGACTCCACCTGCGACTTGGGTCGCAACGGTCGGAAAATATTCGAACGTTGGCGCAT
>JAXCLR010051921.1:0-16724 GCA_035584095.1 Annona squamosa | reverse complement strand
AACCTCCAATACACATATCCATCAATATAATTCATGAATTTTCATTTATCATAAAAATAATTACAAAAGAATTTAGGATTACAAATCTCGAAATGATGAGTTTACAGTTGGGGTTTCATAGTAAATTACTTCAAATTTAGAGTACTTGGAATGTCCAAAATGAATGAATTAACTTTGCCTTAAATCTATAATTTTAGGGCATGCATAGGAACATTCAAAATGGGATGAAACGGGTACCCAACATGTACATGGAAGTTTCTGGTTTGAAAGGGATTATATTATGGATGTTAAATATGTGTTAATACCCTAAATTTAGGTTAGGAAAAGTTAGATTAATTGCTGAAAATTCAAAATTATAAAACTGTTTTAGGTTAAGTATAGAAAGATGCGTTGAAAGTGTGAAAAACGGGTTCCATAGTTGCTGTTTTGGAAACCTATGAGTAGTTGATTAAAATTTCATAAAAAAACCCTAAATAAAGTGTTAAGTAAGGATGTTAATCATGCTGAATTACGGACTAAGTTGCTGATTTGGAAAATTTTATAAAATGCATGTATATGTGTTGTGAAATGGGTATATGTGAAAGGATAGACATGCATAAGTGGTAAATGACTTATGTAAATTGATTATGTGCAAAAATGCATGAAAAGTATGATAAATTTCATAAATATACTGTTGTATAGTCACAAAAGGTTAATTTCAAATTTTGGGATTAATTAATGAGTGCTTAAAATGAGCACCGATGTATAAAATTTTGGAAAAATAAGTGAGAAATGGTGTATGGAAGGTAATGAACCTTTAAATGATGATTATTGAATGATTATGAAGTAATTAAATGATTACCCTACTTATGAGATTAAATATGATGTGTGACGGCCGATGTAATGCACAAGTATGTGCAATATATGCATAACAACTTGAAAAGTCAAATGAATAATGTATATTAATGAAAATGGGTTGGAAAACTAAGTTGAATGTAAGCAAAAGGAAATGTATGAATGTTATATCATTCTTACGTAGGCAAGGGCAAAAAAAAGGTAGACTCGGAAAGCTAACGTGAAACAGGTAAGCAAGCAAAATTTTAAATGATTTTGTTTTCTAAATTATTTAAAATAAATGCAACTTTTGCTCTAACTGCTTTGATGAGATTATTGAGATTATTTCAGACGTATTTAAAGATGGTCATTCCTTAGTAAAATATGTATTGAAATGATTCTTTTATTTTCAAGATGATCTTGTGAAATTTCTTTGATAAATGTTCTGAAAAATAATGTGTTATTACGTTCTAAATGAAAAATCATGCTAGCATGTTAAAGATGATTTGTATGAAAGTTTCGTGTGCAAAAAGTACTAGGTCTACCTAAAAGGTATAAGCAGACCGATTATCCTCCTTTGGAATAGCCAAGTATCTAAGATAGTCCAAAGGCCAGCAGTGCCCTCTTTGAGATGGGAGAAGATAAGGACGGATGGTCGCCTAGCTAGCTTCCATCCTATGAAGGACATGTTTCTTGCATTATGCATGTCGTACTCGTGATAGGTATAAGGACTATGTTTTTATGATATACCTTTTCAAAAGGTATAAATTGCTTTTCAAGATGTTTTGAATGAAAAATATTGCCTGCAAAATGAATTGCCTATAAAATATACAGCTCGCTTATTGAGTTTCGACTCATGTTTTCATTTTCCAAACCCACATAGAGGTGAAAGAAGAGACTTAGCAAATGAAAAGGAGCCAACCATTGAAGAAATGGAAAACATTATAAGTTAATGATTGTGAAAAATTTATGTTGGATGGTTATAAATTAAATTGATGTTACTATGTTGATATTTATGAATGATACATGTTGTGACATCTGATTTATGTGATAGTTTGAAATATATCTTGAATATCATGTTTAGTTATGAAATTATTAGGTGAATGACCTATATATGCATGAGATGAAAAATAAAAGGAAATAAATACCTAAGAAAACATATTTAATTAGATAAATATCCACTAAAACCCGCCGTGTAATAGGACAACAATCTTAATCACATTTACCAATCAATAACGATTTTGAGATAAGGCTCAGGATGTGACGCTTGGGTTTGGGGCGCCATAGAGCTTGGTATCAGAGCAAGGATTGGTAAATAGACATGGAAAATTTCTAAGTATGAAAATTGAAAGAATGTGATAAGATATACATGATTATATGATGATTAAATATGTTATTAATTCTTTTAAAAAATATGTTATTAATATGATGAGATGCATGACATATGATGATAAATTGTCTTTGTAATGTAATTAAATTTCTATATTTGAACAGATGGTGGATAAGGGGATGAGAATGATGAGTGAGGAAGAATTACGGAAGGAGAGGGAGGATGAGGAAAAAAGATGAAAAATGGAGAAGAATATGAATAGGTGGTGGGTATCACAGCAAAATGCAGTACAGTACCTAGCAGTCCGTCCAAGATTTCCACCTAGACACACTCCTATCCAACCTCAAGGAAACTATCATGTCCCTCCTGGCCAGCGTAAACAAAGTCTAGAAGAGTCCACAAGCTATGGTTCTAGAGCAAGGGTTCTTTTAGGAACCTATCTTGGCATCCCATGGCCTCCCCGAGTTCCCACAGATAACCTGTTTCAGCAAGATCTTCAGAACTTCTGAAATAAGATTCCAGCACTCACACCACCTGACCTAAGCCCATGATATAAGTTTGTTAATGGATGTGTTCAGTTCTGATATAGGTAAAGTTGGGATAAGATCCATCAGAGAGAAAAAGAAATGGCCCTCTATATCAAAGAGCGTCCTGCTAAGGGAATTATTGAAACACCAGCGGCTTGTTCGCAATCTCACCGCAAGTGCATGGGTCGTAGATTGTAGTATATAAATTATTGATCCATAGGAAATTTGGGACTTAAACTTTGCTTTTAAATGCTTTTGTTTTGGATATGGAAAGAATATAGCAAATAAAATAGAAACATGAGAAGAAAATATAGCAAATAATAGGAAAAGAAAATAAACAAAATGGGAAGAGAAAATCATAAATTAGAATGAGTAGAGAAAACAAGAGTGCGAGTACCTAGGGTCTAGGATTTCACATGCGTCTTTTGCAACGAGTAGTGGTATAATAATTTAATCTGAATATTGTTTGTTAAAGAAGAACAAACCCTAATTTATCCTTGCACCTTCTCTCGAAACCTACAAGGCGTACTCTAATTTTCTTAACCACCTATTCTCATGGGATTAAGTTAATTAGAATCCATTAATTTCTGTAGTTTATTTTTGAAATTCCTCAAGATCATCATGCCTATTCTCATGGTCTTACATTTCCAAGTTTAATATCTTGATTATCATATATTAGGTTTTCAGCTCTCGGTTCCATCACCTAATATGGAATCATGCCAAAGTACGGGCCCATGTACAAAGCAAGAATAAAAATCACAAGATATTAAATTAACAACAATATCCATCATAAATAAATTAAAAATCCTCACCGCGCTACATTGTACATATGTTACATCCTAAATCCTAGATTTAGAGCTTAGTCGAGCATGTTTAAGTCCAAAATAAAATTAAAATTCAAATCCATATTAAACAAGGCAATTAAAATTAAAAAGGGAAAAGATAGAAAAGCTTATTAGTTTGAAGCCCCTATGGTGTGTCTGTCGCTTCACACAACTCGTCGGTCCGTCTTTTTCCTGTGCTCTCCGCCTCCTTGCTCTCTCTCTCTTTCTCTCTAATTTTTTCTCTCTCAAAATTCTACTATGAATTTTCTATTTGGTGCTCATTGGAATTTTTTGCCTGCTGTAATTTTTTTCTCTGCTCCAGAACGAACATTTGCTGCCTGACCAATTCTCCTTGTATGGCCTGAATGCTCACATGAATGTGCACTTGTGGGATTTAATGGGCAGCTGAAAAATGCTTGATCACGTGCTTACTACTGGATTTTAATGGTGCTGCATTGCTGCATTCGGTGGGGTCCATTGCATGAATGGGCTACTGAATTTTGAATGCTAGATGGTGGTGGATGATGACATGATGAATGGACGTTTAGCTGCATCGGAAAATCTAGGTATGCTCACATGAATTTGCATTGCTGAATTTTGTGTGATAAATGGGCATGGAGTCCACATCATGAATGTTGCTCACACGGATTTGGGTGTTTGAATTTTCTAGTGGGTCCTTAAAACATAAATGGCTGCTAGATTTTTGGATCGCTTAAATGCTAGATGTTGCATGATGAATGGGCATGGGGTCCATAACGTGAATTGATGGTGTTCACGTGAATAGCTGGTTATTGCAATGGGTCACGTGATGTGCATTGAGCAAATTAATGGGCAACATGGTTGCTTGGTCACGTAATGTGCACTTGGCAAATTAATGGATGTTGCATGATGAATTTCTAGTGGGCCACAAATGAGCTTAGAGTGTGCATTTAGAATGGACGGTGTGATAGAGGCTTTGGACGGTCTTGATTAATTATTGGAAATGGATGGCTGGATTGCAAGATTGCATGGACAGTCTTGATTTGCTGGACGTGATCTTGTGAGGCCCACTTGGTGTAATTTGTTTTCTTGCATAAAAATATTTAAATCATTAATTCGCCAAAATTATTAGTTGGTTATTATTATAAAAATTATTTCAGGCTCATTTAATTTCATGGCAAACAAAATGTAATTTCAAGCAAAAAGATTATAAAAATTGTTTAAATTGTTTGAAATTAATATTTAATACCCAAAATTTGTAAAACCACATTTTAAACCAAATTTCATATTAATTTCAATTAATTACCCACCAATTTGGTAAAAATGTTTACAAAATATGTTATTAATTTTCACTTATCAAATACTCCTACATTTGAACTTCTGCTTGTCGTCAAGTAAAGGAATTCAAGAACAGATTGCAAATTTTCAAAACTTTGAGCAAAAATAGAAAATAAATGTTTAGCCAATCATAAAAAATAATGAGATATTAAATTAAAATTTTTGAAACATGATACTCATTGAAAATCTCAATCAACAATACTTTTTCACATGACTAATACTGCACACCCTGTCACCTAATTTGTTTTCAATCATTAAGAGTTCAAAAACTCCCACAATAAACTCTTAATTAGCAGATATCTTCCTCATTTATTTGGTTATTCAATACACACATTTAATAATTCAAGTGATGGTAGTAGTGCAGAAAATATTAGTCAAATTACCTCATATACATCTCATCAAATTTTTGCATTTAAATTTCTTCTACCAACTCAATTAGCCAATTCATAGGATCATAAGGACTTAGTAGGACAATGGTTAGGTTTGGCACAAGAAATAAAATTTCAAAAATTGAACTGTCTCTACATGACTTGAGCCTCATTTTACAACAGAAAATAATGCTACCCCCACACTTAGTGCTTTTATTCTTTTTCAAGCCTGTTCTTATCCTTGGTTTAGCTCTTTTTTTTTGCTAAGTTCGGCAATAATTTTTCTCACCATATTTCAGGGTATCTGGGAAGTCATTTTCATTATTTGCATAGTCAGGAGGTTAAATATTGTTCCCTATTTCACTTTTCAGCTCGGAATTCAATTTCAAAGTTGGTTCAACGAAGTGGGAATTGTGGTTTAGGAAAAATTTAAGTTTAGGCTCAATAGGGGTAAACAATTGTTATACTTTCAAATATAGGCTCATCATGAAAAAAATGCCTTAATCATGTCCATGAATTGGTTCAATGGAGTTTTGGCTTTGGAAATTTCTTCAACCAGAATAAAAATTTTCATGTATATGGGAAAAAATACTTTCTTAAATGACAATTGTGTGTATTAAAATTTTTTTTGATAAATTAGAGAGGATTACTCTGATTTTGAAGAAAACGAGATCAGTTTCTAGCTATATCAATTTCATCAAGTGATTCGGGACAAAAAATCCAAGTATTTTCAACAAGTACATGTTCAAAAATAAATTTAACATCTCATTAAGCTTCAACTTTTCTTAACTCGAAGATGTTGAAATTCCACGTATTGTTTACTTTTAAGACATACAAGAGTTCAAAGTGGGGTCTAATATCACATTTTATGCAAGAATTATCCAAAGTTTTCAAATTTTTTTATTATTTTTTATAATTATGACAAAAATATAATCATCAGGGTAGTGAAAGAAATATTTAGAGAAAATTAATTCAACTCATTCACCCCCACACTTGAAATTGATATTGTCCTCAATGAAAATCATGCCATCAAAATAAAGGGAATAATCGTAAAAAATGTGAGATGTTAATTTTCCTGTTTTGACTAGTTGAACTATGGGCAAGAGACAAATGGCGAGTTGAACTAAAATTTCATCCCATGTTGCTTCCTTCCAAGTAGGCTTTGAAACTAACCAATAAAGCTCAAAATTAAAAAATATATATCAAAATTCTAAAAGAAAAATAAAACTAAAACTTCCCTTAAAGAAAAAGGAAATTTTTGGGTTGCCTCACAAGAAGTGCTTGGTTTAAAGTCATCAATCTTGACTGCAGATTTTTAGTTGGTTGCGTGGTCTCGCAGAAGGAGTGGATGACTCCTATTGGAATGTGATCCCCTAAAAAGTAGGGTTTGTAGCTGTGATACCCAGACCCAAGTAGGTCGATAAATATGACACATGTGTTATTTAAATGAATTTTGAATGATTTTATGATTAATGATACAACTAGGGTTTTAATTAAGAATGGTGATTAAAAATTTAATCGCCGGAGCCCAAAGTGAGTTGGTGTGACTCGAAGGGCTTAACGAGGATTGATAAGTGAAAATTTTTCATGAATAATTATGTTAATTACCATGATTTAATTTATGGAGATTAAAGTATAATTATGGAATTAAGATGAAATATGATAGAAAATTCATAACTTGATGCCTACAAGGTGGATTTTTATGAAATTTGAAAGGTAAGCTCACAATGGCGGGCCTAATCTTATGAATGAATTAGATTAAGAGAATCATGACGAGATTCGGGTGATAATAAATTATTTTTATCCCCAAATCCAAAAGATCAATTGAAGTAGTCATAAGTGGAGTTAGAAAATTCGATTTGAGACGAAACTTAAGAAAGATGGATAAAATGATATGACGAATGATATGGTAGGAATGGATTAAGCTAATTATGAAGGAATTTTCTTCATCACAAAAGGATGAAACCCATTTAATGTGGTAGGACCCACATATGAGGTGTTATGTAGTGGGAATTTTGAGCATTTTGTGATTTTTAGAAAATACAAAATGCATGGATAATGATGAAGCTAATGTGGATAAAATTTTGACACGTGTATGGAGGGGATGAATGAACACTTGGATGGTCTAGATTATGACACCAAATCAAGGCCAATTCAATGCCTCTAACCATGGTTGAAATGGTGCAAACCAAGGGTGAATTGCAACCATATCAAAGAGGCAAAGGAGGCAGCCCTAGGATGTGTTTTGCAAGGCATCAAACTGAGGAGAAAATCCTCAAAAAGGGGCAGCAAGTGGGGGATGCCCAAGGCAGCCCTATGTAAGAGAGAAAAAGGGCATTTCACGTCCTGTTTAGTGGACGTCTTGAGAGAAAAAAAATAAGGAGGAAAAAATCCAGCAAGGTGGATGGTCAAGCAAGGAGGAAAAGAAAGAAAAAGGAGAAGAAAAATAGGAAGCCAAGGCTTGGTAGCAAGCTCGAAGAGTTCGGGGCAAAGATTCGACGAAGTCGAGTAAGTACCCGTTGAGTTTAAGTCTTCTAATATCTAAGTTTTCTTCTTGATTTGGAATCATGATTTTGAGTTACAAAAGACCTATTAAAGAACATGTTTCAAGGATTAAATATTCTTATCTAAATGATTTGATTTATAAAGTTTAATTTGGGGATTAATCAACCATATCATCTAATCTACACTCATGTGTAGTAAATCTGGACCTAGAAAGGAAAATATGGAAGAAATAGTTAATGAATGATTTTTAGCATGAATATTTGTGAGAAGACTCATTATGGGGTCATTAAGGAACGGCCCAATTTTCACCCTAAAAAGAGAGTTACGTTGCAAATTAAAATTTTGGGAAAATAGACCATGACATAATTGAACGAGTGGCAGGATCAACTGCATTAAATGATTTTTAATAATTTTTATATGAGAAATTTTGGGCTGAAAATTTTACAGGATATATTAGACATATTTTGGATTATACAAATAAAATACAAATTAGATGTTTATGGGTTTAAATATACCCCATAAGTTTCGTGATTCAAGCTGTCTGACAAGGGATGCTTCTGGCTAGAAAAATAAAAATACCCAAAAAAGTGAAATACTAAATATTTCATGCTAGAAATATTTATTTTGGTTATTTATGCAGCTATTAAGGTATGGTAAAAATTTTAGATCAAAACTACTTGATTTGACATTAATTTAAGATTTTGAGAATTCAGTGTGCCTGAATTTAACATTATGGACAGCTTAAGGAATAAATCAAGATAAATGTTAAATTCTAAGTTTTTATGATAGAATTTGATTTATAATAGGATATAAATAAGTGATTATGAGGGTTTAACCTATTAGAGATAAACGAGATTACCCTAAATATGATTTTTGATGATATACAAAGAGATGTCCAAAGAGGGGTGCAAAGGGGTATCCAAGATGTATATGAAAGTTGTTATATGGAAACCATTTAATTATGGAATTCAAATATGTGTTAATACCCTACGTTTGGGTTAAAAAAAGTATGGTTTAAGGCTGGAAAATTTGGGTTAAAATCCGTTTAGACTATGTTGCTAAAGAGAGCGTTGAAATGATGAAAAATGGGTTCTAATGTTGCTGTTTTAGAACCCTATGATGAAGTGTTTATAAATCCAAAATCAAACCATAAATTATATGATAGTTATGGAGTTTAATCTTGCTGGAATTAGAGACGAGTTGCTCTTTTGAAAATTTTTAGGAAATACATGATTTATGTGGGAGAAATGGACATATATGAAGAGATAAGTATGAATAAATGAAATATGGATCATTTAAGTTATTAAAATGAAAAATATGCGTGAATATGTGATGAAATGCATAAGAATATTTCTGTATGAATAGATTTTGGTTATCTCAAATTTTGAGTTCAAGTTATGAAGCTTAAGACATCATTCATATGCTTAGAATGAGCATGGACGCATAAAATGTAAAAAATAGATGGAAAATGATAAATGGAAGGTAATGAACCTCCAAATGATGATTTATGGATGGTTTTTATGTTTATGAATGAATACCCTACCTATGGGTTGGGGACATGATGAGGAATGGATGGTATGATGCACAAGTGAATGCAACGTACATATATCCGACTTGGAATTCAAGTGGGTTATGTATGTTAATGGATTATAGGTTGGAAAACTAAGCAAGCAAATGAAAATGTTATGAATGTAAAGTCATTCTTATATGTATAGGCAAAGGCAAAGGGGATAAGTGAAACGGAAAGCTAAGTAAGTAAGGTAAGCAAGCAGTTTTCGAAATGAGTTTTGTTTTAAATGCTTTCTAAGGTATTTAAGGATGGTTATTCTTTTATTTCAATGTGTATTGAAATGTTATTTCAATTATGACAAGTGATTTGCTTACTATTTCGCAAGTATTTATGAAAAGTGATGAAGCATGAATTTAAACGATATTTCAAAGGGATGGTGCAAAGAATTCTCTATATGAGAATGACAAGATGCCATGTATAAGAGGTATATAATGTCGGGTGACTAAAAGTCATGTATGGAATGGAAGTTAAGTAGGCTAGTCATGGTAGTAAGTGGACAAGGGGTCCCCCTTGACGTTGCCAAATCGGAAAGGACCGGCGAGATAAGCTAGTCGAGGTAGTAAGTGGACAAGGAATCCCCTTTGACGTTGCCAAGTCGGAAGGTCCGGCGCCAAGGATAGAAAAGATCATGTCATGAAAAAGGGTTCCCCGTGCTAGCGTACCGTCACATGAAGGATAATGTCATGAATGGAAATGATGAATTTGCACATTCAATGTTTATGAAATGCCTAAAAACTGGGATTTACGAATGGTTTACTTGAATCATTTTTCATGAACGATTTTTATAAAATGTTTATGAAAGGTATATGAAAAAGTTTCTACTCTGCAGGTAGTTGATCACTTTTTAAGTGTCTCTACTGAATGAAGGAAAATATTTTTAAAGAATGTTGCTTTCAAAATGAATTGCCTAAATACCCTAAGCTTGTTTATTGAGTTAAATTTCAACTCACGTTTTATTTTCCAAACTCAAAGACAGGTGAAAGGAGGGAAGTAAGGAGCACAAGTGAAGATTCAAAGATGAACGAATTTCCATGAGTACTTGAATATGAACCTAAGGGTTGAATGATTGTATGAATGTTAACAGTTAAATTGTTAATCAATGTTGTAAAAGGATTATGCGATGTTTTATGCCCATGGATTGGCAAAAAATTTTTATGGATAAATGCTAAGGCATGACATATCATGATATGATTAAGTATGAAGGTTATGAGATGACATGTGTAATTCTCAAATGAGATAATGACCTAAAATGGCATTTGCTGGAAATTGAATGTATGAGATGATATAAAATCTTAAGGAGTTAGGATTAAGTGGATAAATATCCAATAAGAACCCGCCGCATGATCAGGGCAATAATCCTGAACCACATTTACCGATCAATAAATCCTGAGGTAAGGATGTGATGTCTCGGGCTGGGGCACCACAGAGAATGGTATCAGAGCAAGGATTGGTAAACAGGTGTGGGAAGGAGAAAATAAAGGATGATGAAAAGATAAGTATGATACCATAGAAGTTGGTATCAGAACATGGACTGGTAAATAGGCATAGAAAAATCTAAGTATAATGATTGAATTATTATGATGAGGTATACATGATTTTATAATGATTAGATATGTGATTATCACGACGAAATGCTTGATATATGATGATGATAGTGGTGATGTTTATGATAACAGATAATATCACATGATTATGATTGTGTGAATTGGTTAAGCACAAACGTCGCAAGGACGTGGAAAAGCCGCACAGCCAAAGCTGATAGGTGCAGCTAACTGACGGGTTACCTCTACGAACCTGGTACATACGCATAGAGTCACAAGAGTAGGAGGATGAGGTGGTTACATGTATGGATTAAATTTTAGAAAGTTTGGCAATGGATTAGTTTGATTTTGATGATAATCATTTAGTCATAGATTACTAATATGTAACCACGCATGCACTATCGGTAGAGGAAACCAACAAGATAATACAGGTGAAATTCCATATATACTAATTAGCTAATGCTAGCTAAGTATGGAGGATGTGAGCAACTAAGATAAGGATCTAAGATCATAAAGAATAGAAGCTTCGGAATAGAGAAATTAAATATTTTGAGGTTCAATGGAACTAGTATTCCAAAAGTAAGGTTACTTGATTATTAAAGGGAAAAGGTTAAAAAGAAGTACCCCTAGCTATTTGAAAAATGAACGGTTTCGGGACAAAACCTATTATAAGGGGAGAGGATTGTGATAACCAGACCCAAATAGGTCTATAAATATGACACATGTGTTATTTAAATGAATTTTGAATGATTTTATGATTAATGGTATTTTGTAATTAGGGTTTTAATTAAGAATGGTGATTAAAAATTTAATCGTCGGAGCCCAAAGTGAGTCAGTATGACTCGAGGGGCTTAACAAGGATTGAAATGTGAAAATGTTCCATGAATAATCATGTTAATTACCATGATTTAATTTATGGAGATTGAAGCATAATTATGGAATTAAGATAAACAATAATAGAAAATTTATAACTTGACGCCTACAAGGCGGATTTTGATAAAATTTGAAAAGTAAGTTCATGACGGTGAGCCCAATCTTATAAATGGATTGGATTAAATGAATCATGATGAGATTAGAGCAATATTTAATTATTTTTTATCTCCAAATCCAAAAGATAAATTCAAGTGGTCAGAAGTGGAGTTAGAAAACTCGATTTGAGACGAAACTTGAGAAAAATGGATAAAATGATATGATGAATGATATGGTAGGAATGGATCAAGCTAATTATCAAGGGATTTTCTTAACCACAAAAGGATGAAACCCATTTAATGTGGTAGGACCCACATATTAGGTGTCATATGGTGGGAATTTTGAGCATTTAGTGATTTTAGAAAATAAAAAATGCATGGATAATTATGAAGCTAATGTGGGCAAAAATTTGACACTCGTATGGAGGTGATGAATGGACACTCGAACGGTCCAGATTGTGACACCAAATCAAGGCCAAGTCAATGCATCTAACGATGGTTGAAATGGTGCAAACCAAGGGTGAATTGCAACCATATCAAAGAGGCAAAGGGGGCAGCCCTAGGACGTGTTTTGCAAGGCATCAAACTGAGGAAAAAATCCTCAAAAAGGGGCAGCAAGTGGGGGAGGTCCAAGGAAGCCCTATGTAAGAGAGAGAAAGGGGCATTTCACGTCCCGTTTAGTGGACGTCTTGAGAGAAAAAGATGAGGAAAAAATCCAGCAAGGTGGAAGGCCAAGCAAGGAGGAAAAGAAAGAAAAGAGAAGGAAAATAGGAAGGCAAGGCTTGGTAGCATCCATGGGGAGTTCGGGGCAAAGATTCAACGAAATCAGGTAAGTACCCGTTGAGTTTAAGCCTTCCAATTTCTAAGATTCTTGTTGATTTGGAATCATGGTTTTGAGTTATAAAAGATATCTTAAAGAACATGTTTCAAGTATTAAATATGCTTAGCTAAATGAGTTTATTTATAAAGTTTAATTTCGGGATTAATCTGCCATATCATCTAATCTGTACTCATGTATAGTAAATCTGGACCTAGAAAGGAAAATATGGAAGAAATAGTTAATGAACGAGTTTGAGCTTAAAAATTTGTGAGAAGACTTATTATGTGGTCATTAAGGAACGACTCAATTTTTATCTTAAAAGGATAAGTTCGTTGTAAATTAAAAATATAGAAAAATTAACCTGGACATAATTGAACGAGTGGCAGGATCAACTGCACCAAATGATTTTTAATAATTTTTATATAAGGAATTTTGGGTTGAAACTTTTACAGGATATATACAGACATATTGGGGATCATACAAATAAAATACAAATTAGGTCTTGATGGGTTTAAATATACCCCATAAGTTACGTGATTCAGGCTGTTTGACAAGGGATGCTTCTGGCCAGTAAAATAAAAATACCAAAATAAATCGAAATACTAAATATTTCATTCTGAAAATATTTATTTTGGTTATTCATGCAACTATTAAGGTATGATAAAAATTTTAGATCAAAACTACTTGATTTGATATTAATTTATGATTTATAGAATTCAGTGTGCCTGAATTTAACATTATGGACAGCTTAAGGAATAAGTCAAGATAAATGTTAAATTCTAAGTTCTTGTGATGGAATTTGATTTATAATTGGATATAAACAAGTGATTATAATGGTTTAACCTATTAGAGATAAACAAGATTACCCTAAATATAATTTTTGAATATATACAAAGGGATGTCCAAAGAGGGGTGAAAAGGGGTGCCCAAGATATATATGAAAGTTGCTGTATGAAACCATTTAGTTATGGGATTCAAATATGTGTTAATATCCTAAATTTGGGTTAAAAAAAGTATGGTTTAAGGCTGGAAAATTTGGGTTAAAAATCTGTTTAGACTATGTTGCTAAAGAGAGTGTTGAAATGATGAAAAACGGGTTTTAATGTTGCCATTTTGGAACCCTATGATGAAGGGATTATAAATCCAAAATTAAATGGACATATATGGAGAGATAAGTATGAATAAATGAAATATAGATCATGTAAGTTATTAAAATGTAAAATATGCATGAATATGTGATGAAATGCATAAGAATGTTGCTGTATGAATAGATTTTGATTATCTCAAAATTTGAGATCAAGTTATGAAGCTTAAGACGTCATTCGTATGCTTAGAATGAGAATGGACGCAAGAAATGTGAAAAATATATGGAAAATGATAAATGAAAGGTAACGAACCTCCAAATGATGCTTTATGGATGGTTGTTATGTTTATGAATGAATACCCTACCTATGGGTTGGGGACATGATGAGGAATGGATGGTATGATGCACAAGTGAATGCGATGTATGTATACCACCTGACTTGAAATTCAAGTGGTGGGTTATGTATGTTTATGGATTATGGGTTGGAAAACTAAGCAAGCAAATGAAAATGTTATGAATGAAAAGTCATTCTTATCTGTATAGGATAAGACAAAGGGGATAAGTGAAACAGAAAGCTAAGCAAGAAGCTTTCAAAATGATTTTTGTTTTAAATGCTTTCGATGGTATTTAAGGATGGTCATTCCTTTATTTCGATGTGTATTGAAATGTTATTTCAATTATGACAAGCGATTTTCTAACTACTTCGCAAGTATTTATGAAAAGTGATGAAGCATGGATTTAAATGATGTTTCAAAGGAATGGTGCAAAGAATTCTCTATATGAGAATGACAAGATGCCATGTGTAAGAGGTATATAATGTCGGGGTGACTAGAAGTCATGCCTGGAATGGAAGTCAAGTAGGCTAGTCGAGGTAATAAGTGGACAAAGAGTCCCCCTTGATGTTGCCAAGTTGAAAAGAATTGGTGAGATAGGTTAGTCAAGGTAGTAAGTGGACAAGGAGTCTCCTTTGACGTTACCAAGTCAGAAGGTCCGGCATAAAGGTTGGAAAGGATCATGTCATGAAAGAGGGTTCCCCGTGTTAGTGTACCGTCACATGAAGGATAATGTCATGAATGGAAATGATGAATTTGCACATCTAATGTTTATAAAATGCCCAAAAATTGGAATTTACAAATGGTATATGTGAATGGTTTTTTATGAATGATTTTCATAAAATGTTTATGAAATGTTTATGAAAAAGTTTCTGCTCTGCAAGTACTTGATCACTTGTTAAGTGTCTTTACTGAATAGATGGAAAAGTTTTTAAAGAATGTTGCTTTCAAAATAAATTACCTGAAAACCCTAAGCTTGCTTATTGAGTTGAATTTCAACTCACGTTTTGTTTTCCGAACCCAAAGACAAGTGAAAGGATGGAGGCAAGGAGCACAGATGGAGATTCAAAGATGAATAAATTTCCATGAGTACCTGAATATGAACCTAAGGGTTGAATGATTATTTCAATGTTAACAATTAAATTGTTAATCAATATTGTAGAAGGATTATGCTATGTTTTATGCCCATGGATTGGCAAAAATTTTTTTATGGATAAATGCTAAGGCATGAAATATCATGACATGATTGAATATGAAGGTTATGAGATGACATGTGTAATTCTCAAATTAGATAATGACCTAAAATGGCCTTTGCTGGAAATTGAATGTATGAGATGATATAAAATCCTAAGGAGTTAGGATTAAGTGGATAAATATCTAATAAGAACCCACCACGTGATCAAGGCAACAATCCTGAGCCACATTTACCAATCGATAGATCCTAAGGTAAGGATGTGACGTCTCGGGCTAGGGCGCCACAGAGGCGCTGTCCATTGACTTTAAATGTTCTTGTCTTTTCACTCTAGATTTGAATAGCTCCATGAGGAAACACTTGTAATACTTTGAATGGTTCCGACCACCCCGACTTCAATTTTCCTGGAAACAATTTAAAATAAGAATTAAAAAGCAATACTAGGTATTAGCTTTGATTACCTTCTACCAGATATGTTTGTCATGCAAAAATTTTGTCTTTTCCTTGTACATCTTTGAATTTTCATAGGCATTGAGTTGAATCTCCTCGAGTTCATGAAGTTGTAGTAGACGCTTTTCTCCTGCAGATTTCATATCAAAATTCAAAAATTTGATTGCTTAGTATGCTTTTTGTTCCATATCTACAAGCAAGTGGCATGATTTTCCATAGACTAGTTGGAAAGGTCTTGTCCCGATTGGAGTTTTGAATGCAGTGTGGTATGCCCAAAGAGCATCATCAAGTTGCCTTGACCAATCTCGCCATGATTGGGATACCGTCTTCTCAAGTATGTGTTTAATCTTGTGGTTCGAAATTTCAGCCTGACTACTTGTTTGTGAGTGATATGGGGTGGTGATTTTATGTGTTGGTTCTTGAGCAGTTGCTCCATTTTAGAAGTGGCTTCCTCCATCACTTATGATTACTCGTGGTACACCAAATCCGGTAAAAATGTTGCGTTTTAAGAATTTAATGACCACCCATGGGTCATTTGTTGGAGAAGCAATCACCTCCACCCATCTAGTTACGTAATTAATCGCAAGAAGTACGTACTAGTTGTTGAATGAGGATGGTAAAGGTCTCATGAAATCCATGCCCTAAACATCAAATGGTTCGTGATAATTGGAATTTAGTAATATATTTTGTGGACATTTTATACCAATTCGGTGGGTAATTAATTGATATTAATATGAAATTTGGTTTAAAATGTAGTTTTGCAACTTTTGTATATTAAATATTAATTTCAAGCAATTTACACAATTTTTATAATCTTTTGGCTTGAAATTATATTTTATTTGTTGCCATGAATATAAACATGTTTGAAATAATTTTATAATAATAACCCACTAATAATTTTTGATGAATTAATGATTTAAATATTTTTTATGTAGGGAAAACAGGTTTCACTGAGATGATCCCACAAGGAAATCAAATCATCACCGTCCAAACCCACATCTGATCATGTGATACCCGGACCAAAGTAAGGCTTACATATATGCATTTGGCATATATAAATGGATCATGTATGATTTAGATGAA
>JAXCLR010051878.1:0-16729 GCA_035584095.1 Annona squamosa | reverse complement strand
AATGTTAGCGCTATTAATACGTCTCTAATGAAAATTATGTGCTTGCAATTTTAGATAGACACATAGATACAAATTTTTAAAAATAACGATATTTTTGCAAGTTCGCTCATATTTTGTAAGAGAAGTGATTATCTTAGTTAGGGCTAAGTAGATGTTATGCTTAGCCACTTTAAAAACCTATTTACGATAATTTTTTTTAATTTTTTTCTTCGTGCACTTGTTCATCTAAGTGTATTTAATATATAAACCAAGTTTTACCTTTTTGAATATGTTCATCTAGTTTTTTGAAATTTTTAAATATCTATGTGTATATATGTATTTAAATAGGAATGATACTGTTAACCCAGGCTAAGTAAATGTCTCACTTAGTCCATCTCAAAAGTCTTATTTAAAATAAATTTTTTAACTTTTTTCTTCATGCACTTATTTATCTAAATGTATTTAATATATAGACCAAGTTTTACTATTTTTGGATATGTGTATATATATTTTTTAGATTTTTAAAAATAAGAGTATTTTAAATAGATATATACATACAGATGTTCAAAAATTAAAAAAAAAAGATAAACATATTCAAAAATGGTAAAACTTGTTCTATATGTTAAATACACTTAGATAAACAAGTGCACTAAGAAAAAAGTAAAAAAAGTTATTGTAAATAGATTTTTTTAAGATGAACTAAGTAAGACATTTGCTTAGCCCGGGTAAACATGATTACTTATCGTATTTAAAATACCATTATTTTTAAAAATCTAAAAAAATATACACATATCCAAAAGTGGTAAAACTTGATTTATATAAAAAATACACTTATATAAACAAGTGTATGAGCAAGAAAACAAAAAAAAAGTTATTTCAAATAGGATTTTTTAGGTGGAGTAAGTGAGACATTTACTTAGCCTGTGTTAACAGAATCATTCCTCATTTGAGGAGTCGTCCTATTACTAAGTAAATTGTAAATAAGGTTAAAAAAAAACTTTTAACTTAACTCTGTGTACAAAAAAGCAGCCATACATAAGAAATTTTGTTGTAGTGAATGATGCTATGCAGCATTAGATACAGGATATACACATGGTTAATATAAATACAAACAATATTTAAAAAATATATTGCGATATAAAAGGAACAATTCCTGTGATTGTACACATTGAAATAATCAAGACTCAAAATTAAATCATGGTTCCAATCGTATGGAGATAGTTGGAAATTTTAGGCATATTTGTTTTACATACAAAAATTTTTTAAGTAAAATTTTTCAATCTAAAGGGACATTTGCTTTGTTGAAATTTTGTGGGACTCTAGGATGCAATGAAAAATAAAAGATAATATTTTGATAAATGTTTGATTTACATAAAATGATAACAATAAGGTTGGAATAAATAGTGTTATTGTAGGGTAGTTGATAGGAAAAATAATTAAAATACAAAGATAAAATTGAAAAAATAGAATTGTCAAGGGATTAATTATTGGGTTTTAGAAACTGTACTCCCATCACAACCTGCTTCACCCCGCACATGAAACAAAAGTTCTAAAGCTTTTCAGTTTTTATAATTACTTTATTTTTAAATTATATTTTTCATATCTTCTTATAAATTTCTACATTTCAATTATTTATATACAACTAACTTATCTATTTTAATTTTATTATCTTTATTCTTCATCATTACTCCTATCAGTTACATATTTTCTCCCGATTTAAAGACTCGTACGCTAAAAATTTTTTATCTAAAAGTTTTATCACTTTCCAAAGAAACTCTTTAAAAGAAAAATAGAAATTGAGATGTAACATTAGAGCAGTTGGGACCTTTGGTAACTCCTTTAAAATTTAAAATTTTAATCATTAATAGAAAATTTAATTAATTCATTATATTTAATATCATTCGTTATCTGAAAAACCAAGTTTCATCTCAATTAATTATATTTATGGACTACATTTGTTCAATTATGAAAAACTCTTAGATCTATTTACACATATATTATAACACGTTATGGAATCATTTATAAAAATGATATTTTGGATGATTTAGATGTCGAAAATACTACTTTAAAATTAACATTTTAGCATTTTTGATAATTTATGCATGAATCTATATATATATATATTTTACCAAATGTGACACATAAAGATAATTGATTGAGATGAAACTTGATCTCCTAGATAAACAAATAATGTTAAATATAATAGATTAAATTTTTCATCAAAGAAGGAGTTACATGGAAGTGGAACCCATAATTAAATATTTTTATATTTTTTAGACTTTCAAAAATTCAGGAATGCAAATCTTTACATTTTTCTCTCCTCTGATCACGTCGGTTTAGGAGTCTGGATATAGCCAACATAAAATTGTACTTGCACCAATTAAATATCTTGATCCAAAAAAACAAACGAAGTCGTTGAAAAGCTGGCTTCCGACGAAACGTTGTTAATTTGAAAGCTTACTGGTCATACATCAGCTTCAATCCTTCAACCGTTGTTAGTCGAAGCTCCTTTTCTTGATCTATAAAAACTTTGATTTTGTCAAGAACCAAAAAATAAAAATAAAAGTTTTAGGGATTCGCACGTGTTTTCCAGAACTATGTCCATGTAAAATATCTTTGAGCAGAAGAAACCTAAACCTAGGGCAAAGCATGCATTTCTAATTCGTCGAGTGCATGCTGATTTATCTACATCAGCTCTTTCAGATTTCGTATGGACCTTGCAAGGTTAACATTTCTATTTTATATTTATTATTATTATCCTCATGAATTTTAAATTAACAAATTCTCCAACACAACAAAACAAGGACAAATTAATTCGACTATTCGTTTGCATCTTGTAAATGATAAACGTCGTTATCATATGTCTAAAGACAACTACGATTATTGATAATTTTATTTAAAAAATTTATAAGGACAGATACTATTAATTATTGATTTGCATCTTATTTAAATAGGATGACGTTCATGTAGAAAATAATTAAAGCAATTGCGTGATATAGTTTGGTCCACACGATAAATATCCATATGGACCATATCGAAAGGATTATAAGATACCGACATCCTTTTTCTTAATATCCAATTTGTCCTTGATCAAATCAGTCTGATCTAGTGATTTTCATATACTAATTACCAATATTAGGGTAATACCAATGATTAGATATTTTCCAGAGAGAACCCTAAGATTTTGTAGGAGAGAAAGCCAAGTGCTTCAAGGAATAGATTTAAATTGTTAAGGATGCTTTTGTTTACCAAGGTTCTAATTCTCATCTTTTCCTGATTCACTATCCTAATTCACCACGTTACTAAGGACAATGCATTATGGGCTAAATCACATGATAATTATTGACACCATTATTCCAAAAGTGAGACCCTTATTTGATAGAGATTCTCTTAATTAGTGTTAGATATTTTCTTAATTCAATGACAGGGAAATACCAATGCTTAAATAGTAGAAAAAAATTGTAACACACAAACTTACAAAAATTGTTGTAGATCCATGCACTATGTGTTCTACAATATGATATTGTCTATTCTAGCTTGACTCCCATTATATCATATTTACTTTGAGATCTATTTATAAATTTTAAAAACTCTTCTCCTTCTTTTTGATGCATGAAAATATACAGACCTAAAAAAGTACTCTTGAACCTATTAGTTATAGGTCCCATAATGTAAATTTTTTCACTCTAGTTTGGTAGCTCAATTGTACTATTTTACAAAGCGTCACACCATACTTAACTTGAAACTTATTGATAAATTCTAAGAATTCTTTCCCCCATTTTGATATGGAATTCAATTTTAGATTGTTGTAGCAGTGAAATTCTCATAGCCCAAATAAAACCAAAATAAGAGCTTTCGGCGACCTATTGATATTAAGGCCACGATTAGCTCTAAGTTTTCATTAAAATTTGAGAGGAACTCCTCTCACTCACTCACTGACGGAGTGAAAAACAAACTATTTTAATTGATTGATATGTTAAGTGAAATAAGTCTTTTTTGTTAGTTTAAGAATGCATTTGTCATTTGAAAATTATTTTCAATGCAAAAATTTTTGTAGTGGGAGAAATGATGTGGCATGATAGTAATAAAGATAATAAATTTAAAATAAATAGAATAATTATAGAGAAATAATTGAAAAGTAAAACAGTTTTAGTGGGAATATTTGAAGAAATAATTAAAAAATAAGATAAATTTTTACGAGTGTGAACTCGCTAACGAAGTTAAAATTTAAGAAGCAGATTCTATATGAAAGTAGTTCTTTTTCACTTGTGACCCTTTAAACAAGGTGAGACTTCATATTGATACATGTGACACACGAACAAATGACAAAAACCAGAAGATAAACACAAATTAATCCGGCGTCAGATTTTTTTTCCGATTTATATTAAGCTCGCATCAGACTTCAATATCATATGTTTGCACTTCAAAACGAGCGGTTTTTTAATTTTTTCGAGACTAGTGCGTGCTATCGTATGTACCAGTAAAGTTTGGAATGTTTCAACGAATCATGGTCATCAGCGAAGCGTCCTCATCATCAGTCGGAAAGGGTTCCATCATTGGTTGGCAACATCTCCAATTGAGATTCAATGCGCGGGTGTTGGTAAGGTGCGGAGCAGCGGAACTCGTCAATGGCTGCCAGCTGTTTGGGCCCCGGTAGAGGTATTGATTGTGATCGATAGCGGACTGCACTGTACGGGTGGAACCGAAATTCGTCGAGTAATCTTGTCAACCGTCCGTTACATAGAAATTATATTTGACCAAAATATGCGTAAATGGACTTGTATCATTTTTTTTTTTTTTTGAAGAATAGGTCAATCCTAACCACTTCTAGTGCACCGTTTCCTCCCGCTGACTTTGGACCCAAATTTCTTACCATGAGAACATGGTAGATAGATGTGGCATTTACTACTTATAGGCAGTGTTTACTTACTCGGAATTGTTCACGCTTAAGCCAAAATTAAACAAGTTTCTTTCTTATATGAAAAAATAAACAAGTTTTGGTGGGCCCTATTTGCTCAATTTTAAAAAATCAATTCCATTAATTGTATTTAATATGCTAATTTGATTTAAAAATATATCGATAGGCCACATGCAAATGGTATAGTTCTGGTGAATATCAACTCGTTACAATCCTTATCCTATCTGGCTCACACTAATTTTAATTAAAATAATTTTTAAGTGATACTATTGAATACTAACAAAGAAAATAGATGAAATAATTCCGTAAAATAATGTATAGTTCTACTTAAATCGGTTCACTATTTTCTTACATGTGACCTGATTAAGTGAACAATGTCAATGTTACATTCTAGCGGTCGGTTGTATTTGCCTCTAAGTTTATAATTTTTTAATCAATATATATATTTTTTGAACGGGAGATATTTACATACATCTCAATACATATTACACTGAAGATCAGAGACATTCTTACAAATTTGGAAACACTGTTCCACCAAGTAAACAGGAGACACAACTTCCAACAATTAAACGGGAGACCACTTCTGCTCCCACGAACAGGCCGAAATTCAATTGCTGGATTCGAACTCGTGACAGCGCAGCCCGAGAGACTTATGCCGACTGCGCTGATTTTTAACCACGCTCGGTTGGTATTTTTTAACCAATATTAATTTTGCAATAAAAGCTTAATTTGTAAACTTGTTATATGCGAAAAAACAAAACCTTACATCCAGACTGCGGGAATCCAATCTAGATGGAATTAACGGTATCCAAGTCCTTAGTGCTGAGAATAAGGCATTGTGCAGCATCATGCTCGGGATCGTATTTGCTGTTGTGCTGGTGGGGCATTTGTGTCTACGTTCTACATATTGAGAGCAGCTGTTTCCTACACCTATAGTAGAACTATGGTCCCCTCTAAAAATATTGTAATAATTTATGAGCTTCAATATAACTTGAGTTAAAAAATGAAGTTGTAATATAATAAAAAAAATATCTATGAACAATTATTCTGTCCAATTTTCTGCGAATCGCTTAGCCACACTCGAGTCGCAACACATGCACTACTATCAATTTGCTCTCTAATAATCTAGACATTTGCAAGACACGGATTACCTTGTGGTGCGTACCGCATGCATAAGCAGGAGAGCCAAGCATACAAGAGATATTTCTAATTTATTTTCTCTCTTCATTCACTCCAGAAAATCATACACATGATGGAGGTACACTTTACGGACAAGATAACAAGGTTACTATTTCTGCCCACATTTAAACTCAACCTCACACTTACATTCATTGCTTCTGTCAAAATTTGAACTCCAGATCTCCCACTTACACGATTCAATATATGTTTGCGTGAGCCGCTTAAGCATTACTCAATTTAGTTTTAACCTATTGCAAACGACATTTTTGCATAATTCAATCAGTGAAATGATTTTCTTGGTTAATTTAAACATTTAAGATTTAAATCATGAAAACAAAAAATTTTAACCATACAAATCATGTAAGTATATTTTCCAAGATCCAAGGTAACGTTTTTGTTGACCTGGATCAGCCATCAAAATCGTGGGTTCCTGACGCTTCGCTTGGTCTTCGTGTGTGGGAACATGCCTGGATTAGCAAACGACAGGGCATCCAAAACGTCCATCCCTCATTTCCTCCCTCACACATACGTCACGCCCAGCATCGTTGCAATGATGATCCCGAAAATTCAAGCCATCCACCGCTGCACTCCCCACAAATCCTCCTTCAAAAGTTATCTTTGGTGTTCTATAAATTAAAAGAAGAAATCATGTTACGGAACATGTGTGTTTTTAACGGTCTCGGAATATATGTTGATGATGGGTAGTTTGGATGGCCTGAAAGCGACTCCCCGGTCCCTTCCGCTCGCGGCATACAGCCTTTCGTATGAACTAGGAAGGCGCCTTTTTAGTTTTGAAGAATTCGAGGAAGCCCACTATACATTATTATCATTATTATAAGCTGCTTGGCGTCGATGCGACAGAAGATTTTCAGGGGAGAGAGCTAATCAATCTTCATGGGAAGAAAGATGAGCAAGTCCGGATCAAGTACTGTTGCTCTGCTCGCGTTTTGGTTGTGGTGCTTCTTATGTGTCTCGCGCTTGGCCAACCCATCTGCAGCTCAAACTACAACCAACACTACAGCAAATTCCACCATCACAGACCCAATTGAAGGTACCAATTGCCTTTTCTTGCGCAAATTCACCCTATAAATTGAGTGCTTTCTTTTCCTTTTCCGAGATTCATTTGATAGCTTAAATTCTTGCAAACAACGGAAGCCCTGTGAGCCGCCAATTTTTTTCTTTTTGGGGGCCGGGCCTTGCAGAGATGATATACAGAGATGCAGCGTATATACCCGATGTTAGATCTCTTAGAACTTCGACTGTCATGCATTGAGTTCGAAATTTCTTTTGGGTCCTCTTTCATGTTTTGTTTGCTCCTTTCCAAACAGTTCAACTGGCATGCCAGAGGAGAATTCTCGGTCGGCATTCCAATATTGGTATGCTTGCGGATTAGAGTAGAGAGAATTAAAATGATGTGCACAGAAATTTCAGTGTATAGCTTCTAATCGTGGTTTGGCATGTGTGTGTGGAGCCGGTGTGAATGATTACAGAAATCATATAGCACCAAAAGGGTTCATTTCATTCAGAGTATACACGCGGCCGTTTGCACTTTTGGGCGTATTCGCCGCCGTAACAGCGCCGGGCAGATTTGCTTCTGTAGAGATTATTGGGCCGCCTTTGGAACGCAGCCATGAATCTCCCAAGGAACAAATATCTGTCCGGGAATTGAGCCTTTGTGGCGGCTTCTTTTCTTGCTTTTGTTACTGGCACGTGCAAATAGAATGAAACACATGTGCGGCCACCGCTGACCGATTATTATATGGATAAAGATCGAGCTGTCCATTTGTTGGTTTCCCCATCGAAATCCTGCATACGTCCTACATATACCGGACAATCCCATCCGTCCGTTTGGACCGTCCATTAGCTCATTTGTCTCCTTCAGCTCCAACGGTTCTGAATGCAGTTTTGGATGACACAAGCATGAGGACGTATTTGCCCTGCATGCGTCATGCTTTTATTGCATCATGTGAAAGGCTGACTTTCGGGGAAAGGGTAACCTAAAGTTGAATTGGGAATGGCCAAATGGACGAGTACCGTACGTTTGATCATGTGTAAAACTATAGGATTATAGGAAATTGTGGAAAATGAAAAAGAGAATATTTTCAGAAATATGTGATTGATAGAAAATGATAGATGTATAATTAGAATAAATAGGTTTGTTGTATGTAATTAATAGGAAAAATGATTGAAATATAAAGATAAAAGTGACAAAAATAGTGTGATTGATGAAGTAATGATTGGTCTTGGGAAACTAAATACCATGGGAAAACCATGGTTCCCATGCTCATATGTTACTAAACGTCTCCTTAGTCGAACTTGGTTGTTTTAACTTATTTTTTAATTTTTTTGTAAAATTTTTAATGTAAGTGTATTTAATATCTATATTAATTTTTATATTTATGGATATTTATAGATGTTTTTAAAATTTTTTAAAAAGTAATGACATTTTTAAATTTCCTTCAAAATTCTTTTGATATTCACCTCCGCCTCGATCCATCAGTTCCCTTTAAATTTCTAATTTTTTAATTTGATGAACAAAGTAAGGTAATTGAGTGTGACTTTTATATTTTCATTTCCTATTTTCCATTTCCATTCACCTTTAAATAAACACATATTAACTGTCCAAAAATTAGATATATGTTAGAGAATATCTTAAGTCTACTAATTTTATTAGATATATTAATGGAAAATTAATATATATGAGCCTAATTGTGTACATTTAGTCATATTTTAAGATAAAATAAATTTTTTATTTTTTCTTCATAAGCATGTTTTACTAAGTATATTTAATCGAAGCCCGATCGCATGCGCCCAGGAGCAAGTAGCGCTGAATGCTCCTGGGCGCATACTCCTATTTTTTATTTTAAATTTTTTTTTAAAAATATTGTTAATCTATATGCATTTAAGATGTGTATAAATTTTTACCATTTTTTGAGTATTTTTCATATTTATTTTTTATTTTTGAAAATTACCAAAAATGTCACTATTTTTAAAAATTCAAAAATAAATATCTAAAATTTTCCAAAAATGGTAAAAATTTATACACATATTAAATACATATAGATTAACAATATTGTAAATCAATTTTGAAAAAAATAAAAAAATAGGTGTATGCGCCCGGGAGCATACAACGCTGCTTGCTCACGGGTGCATGCGATTGAGCTCCTATTTAATCAATATACTAAGTTTTGCTATTTTACATACTTGTGTATATTTATTACTAACTTTTAAAAATCATTAATTTCAGGGGCATCTAAGTCATTTTCCGCCCGTTAAATCATTAATTACATCCTTTGTCCTTTTCTATTTTTATCTTTCATTATATTTTTGTAAGCTCTAGAGGTGCACGTCGTGAACACGTGCATTTGGTGACCAATAAAAAATTAAAAAATTTTTCTTTCTGATGGTTTTCCGTAACAATTATCCTACTAATAAAGCTTATTTACAGCTATGATGGGATTATCTTGGAATTGAATCTTATCTTCCTAAAACATTTTTCTAAATTTACTTTTTTATTTATAATATAATTTTTCATAATCCTAATTTTCTATCAATTTTTTCCCTTTCTTGTCCATGACTAATTTTTCATAATTTTTTTTATGCTTTGAACGTGTAACTTGGGAGAAAATTATATAAGCAATTATACCCAGGTGGGTGTAGGTATGAATGCAATCAGTTGCACCCATAACTATTGTTTTGGATATATTTACATCTGATCATTGTTATTAAGATGCGCTGGAATCTCTTTTTTTTTTTAAAAAAAATATTTTTTCCATTCCTAAAAGGTAATAATTGGTTTTTTTATTAACTTGTCTCATTTCTAACATATTTTTTCATTTTTAATGCATAATAACATTTTTTCGTACCACATATTCATCTCATTCTTACCTCATTTAAGTTATTATTGTTTAGTTTCGTATTGGATAGGAGTGGAGATGAGATAGCCAACAAAAATGGAGATTTTTGCAAATATACTTACAAAGGTTTTACTAATATTGCATCCATTATTGGAAACAATAGTTAAATCAAAAAACAAATTGACCAAAGCACAAATTTTGATGATTAACAAATACAAATTTGAGTATGATATGATTACTAATAAGTTTTATAAATATCTTTAAGAAATAAAAAATCAGACCAAGTCGATCACCAAGTCGACTCCAACTTCGACTTAGGCGAAGTTGATCCCAAAGTCGACTCCACAAGCGACTTCAACAGGGATTTTTTGGACAGCGTTGAAATTGGGGAGTTAAACAACCGAAGTCGCAGATGAAGTCGACCCCAGAATCAACTTGAATAAGCATTTTCCCTCCAGCGTTGATTTTGGAAGACAAAACAACCGAAGTCACAGATGAAGTCGATTCCACTTGCGACTTGAGGCCAAATCGTAGATGAAGTCGACCCCAGAATCGACTTGAAGTAGCATCTTCCTTTCAGAGTTAAAATTGGGCAGCAAAACTTCTGAAGTCACAACGAAGTCGACTCCACATGCGACTTGGTGAAGTCATAGGCAAAGTCGACTCTAGAATCAACTTCAACATGATAAGACAAATTTTCAAGTTCAAGTCAAAGCACAAGTCCACTTCAAGATAGACTTGAGTCAAATAGAAGATGAAGACGACTCAAATTTCTTAAACTTGAATATATGAAGACTAATCCAAGTTTAAAGCAAGCAAGACACATGGATTCATTCATTTCAAATCAAAGTTGGATTTGTTCATACAATATTCAAGTTCTTCAAGTTCTTCAAGTTCTCGAGACTTAAAGCTAAAGAAATTTTGTACAAATAAGCTCCTAGTATTGAAAAACAAAAGAAGAAGAAGAAGTTAAGCAAGCAATAGATACTTCAACAAAGATCAAACTAACTTGGCACAAGGAAATAGCCAAGTCGCACACCAAGTTGACTCCAAGATCGACTTGAGGCAAAGTCGCACCCCAAGTTGACTCCAAGATCGACTTGAAGCCAAGTCTCAAACTAAGTTGACCCAGAAGATAGACTTGGAAACTGAAGAACAGTCGAAGTCGCACACAAAGTCGACTCCAGCATGCGACTTGAGTGAAGTCGCACACGAGTCGACTTTACCTACGACTTGGAGACATAACGTTCGAATTTTTGAACATTGGAACATTTATTACGCACCAACAAACTCTATAACGTTCAAAATTTGCTCTCCTCTATATATAGGCACTCAAGCAAACATGGATACACATAAGAAAGAGCTGAAAAAGAGGAAAGAAGTGCTACTAAGAGTTTTTATCTACTTTTTTTTACAATTGAGTGATCTATACACTTTCAAAAGAAGAACAAGCTTCAAAGTTGCGGTTTGCTTCAACGCAATACAATTTGTTGCTTCTACAGATTCTTTCTCGAGCTGAAACTTGCTACACAAATTTGTAAAGTGTAGATTTCTTCTATTTCATCTTGTTATTTATTTTTGGTGCTTAGCTTGAGTTTGGTGATTTAAACCAAGATATAGCAAGTAGAGTTGTGATTGGAGTGTAACTCATCACCTACTTGTATTGATTGTATATGCCCCCTAGAGCTTGAATCTAGAAGAGAGCGGAGGCTCTGGTTGTATATGCCCCCTAGAGCTAGAATCTAGAAGAGAACGGAGACTCTAATTATATTCGCGGAATACATAGTGGAACCCAAGTCACAAGGGTGTGTCAGTTTGGAAGAGTGGAGTAGGGAAAGGTTGCCCGAACCACTATAAATCTTGTCTACTATTTTTCATTTTCGCTTTCATTATCTTATTGCCTCCTATTTGTTTCATTAAAGGGGTTTAAACTAAATCGGGGTAAAATCTCTAATTAAAGGTTTAAATTTTTTTAATACCCAATTTACCTCTCCCCTCTTGGGTAATTGCCATAAACTCGAGACCAACATCCGTATCCATAAGTTTTGAAACATTGCACATATGCCTACAAAGTTACACAAAAATTGCACTCGTATTCCCTTTAGATGGTTTTCTAAAATGTCGTGCTCCGGCTGGCATATGATGAAGTGAAATGCCCAAACTAGCCTCGAGCTTATTGGAAAGAGTCAAAATCCCTAATTGGTTTAAATCAACTCACTTTCTCTATCCTACGAAATCATAAAAAATGGCAAAAAGCTAAATATGGATCAATTAAGATCAGTCGAATGTAAAAAAAGAGTCTTTACTAAAGTCACAAATCTACACAACTATTTTATAAGTCCTTCATATATGGCATATGCTATCGCTACATTGCACTTTTACCACATGACTTATAATCACACAAATTGATAATATTAACATCATTTCTACCATTACAACTTGCACAATCACAAATGTTTATGACAACATGACGCTACTCTTTTTTATCTAGCGGATCAAAATAATTCTTGTACGCATCTACGGTAGACTCTTGATCAGAAAATGATTTAAAATATGCTACCGAATATCAATTTAGTTGTGCATGGGCAGCCGGCCATGATTGATATATACCAAGTGTACATCCAATAAAGACAACATAGAAACGTGGCATAATGGTGTGACCTATGAAAAAAATAGTATCAAGAGGAGCTAAATGAATGAAAGGGACATCCTAATGGCATACCAAGAAGTAGTGTCATATATAAACTTAATCAATAAAACAAGTAAGATGATAAATTAGATTAAAAAGACAAATTTCTATAATAGTCTACACAAAATGATATAATTGATCAACAATTTTAATAATCAAATAGGTATAGAAATTTGCTAAAATATGTTGCACAAATTGCCTTCGCATCTAAAGTGGGCATACTTAGAAAGCCTAATTTATTATTTGGATGCTGACCAAAGTAAAGGACCATTTTGGTGCCTTCTTCTTCGAGAGAGAGAAAGCTCCCACAGCCGTGTCATAGCATCCTTGTATTGTTGTTGGTCAACGCTGAGCTTCCCAGTTGGTGGTGGTGGTGGATGCGGCGGCAGCCGCGGCGCCAGATGCCGACTCACTAAACTCTTGAATGCACCAACCACCTCTTCTAATGGACCTGGCGGTCTCTTACGCAGATTCTGATGTCGTGCTGATAGTGTAGATGTCCTCATCGAAGATGTAGGGGCATCTTCTTCGATGAACAGAGGCTCAGAGTTAAGATCAATGCCTCCTGTGCCACTCGAATCCTCTTCATGATAGAGTGTCTCTGACGTGCTAGCCTACTAAATCCTGTTGATCGGGCACCGGTTGGTGCATCTGACTTGTAGATCTCATCTAAGTCCTCCTAATTGTGTAATTGTCGCTTATCATGGAGTTCCACTATCTTCGGATCAGACTGTACAAGTCAAATTTAATGATAGACATTGGTAGGTAGTTGGTAAACAAAATTCTCAAAAGCATATAAAACATTGCAAAAATCTAACTGGCTACCTCGATAATATCTGTCCATTGTTCATTTGACCCATCAAACATCATGCGAGACTCATCCCATCCCATTTCAGATTTATCTTGGACTTTTGCCATACGTCGGTATAGCTCTTTAAAATGATGCCACCTGTTTCGAGCTTGCTCCCACTTAAGGGAAACTTCAATAATGTGGTTAAGTTCATTTCTTAGCCTTAATGTAGTTCACATGGCTATAGCCTTAGCTAAGCTGTCACCACATATGCGACCACACTGTCTATTCTCTACTAGAAGCTTAATGAGCCTTCTATCATTTTCTTCTGCCTATCAGAAGTTTCCTTCATTAGACCGCCCAGAATTTCTATTAGTCCTACCTCTAGAAGCCTAACGAGACTCACTGCTCATGGATCTACTCAATGTTGGATCCAGAGGTCATATCTTTGTACAGTACTACAAATATCAAGATGCAACACAATTATGTGATTGGGACATAACTTATAAGAGCAACCACATATAAGGGAGTGTACAAATAAGGGTAGAAGGCATGATACATGGAAACAATAAACTAATTCACTCATTGAAGCACCATTCTAGTAAATCAACATTCAATTTATCAAACTACAGGCATTAAAAACATACCAGTAAATGATGCTTAGGGTTATGACTATGATGTTGACTACATATCTCTTTGATAATCAACCCACATTCGTTGGGCAATATCATCATAGAAGTCATTCCAAGATTGTAATGCTATATCTGAGAAACCCTTAATCATGGTTGGCTCTTCGACCTCCTCCTTACTTACTGAATTCATTGAAGCGTCCACCTATAATTGCAGTTGCTCTCGTAATTCCGATTCATCTACCAATGTCATGTAGTTGTGTAGGATGGCACAAGCTGTTATAATCATTGTGTGGACGTTGTAAGGGTATTTTGTGGCACTTTTCACTATGGGAAAACGACCCTTCCATATACCAAATAATCTCTTGACATGGGCTTTCCACTTTGCATGATTGTAGTTCTTGATAAATTTCTGGTGTTCGGCCCCTTTGATACCAAAATGCCACTAATTTTTACAAAATCAAAATAAATATAAAAACTCCAAAAATAGTAAAAATTGATATACATGTTAAATACAATTACATTCACATTCGTGTAAAAAAAGTTTGAAAAAAATTTAAAACATAAGTGTATGCGCCCGGGAGCATTGAGCTCAATGCTCCTAGGTGCACCACAATAAACATGATTGTAAAGGAGGGTAACATGTATGATTGGTGCAACATGAACCTGAAAATAAATTGATACAAATGGGTCTGCCTCTATTAAAGGATGCATTGTATACGTTGGAGCTTTAATCACTTTTGTATGGAGATTCAATACAACAACAAGGCATCTATGAAAGTGTCGACTGACAGTTTCACCAGAACAACAAAAATAGCCCCCTATGCTTCAATTTCTAACATTATGAGATGATGTGTGTAAAAACATTATCATTTGTGCCTTTACTGTCAGATATCGAGTACTTTTCAACCCACTTATAATTTTTACTTTCTGACACAATTGATAGAAGTCAAACATGCTCATTCTAATCTGGTTTATACACTTTGTATCTCTAGGCCCAATCATGTCATCTATAAATGACTGACATAGATCCCCATAGTTTCTATTAGAATGAGCATCCCTCTCATTTTTTTCTGCATCAATTGACAAAAGTGTGACCGCTACTCCACCTAGCATTAATGTTTCCTCGTATTTGTCCATGTTTGTACGCATTTAGTTAATAATTGATATTTCCTAAAGATCACGGGAGGTTTATATCAGGAAAAAAATAAAAAAAAGGATCATGGGAGGGGAATGCATGACGTTGAGAAAACATCAAGGCACAAAGTATCTAAAAAAAATTTAAAAAAACCCACAAAGAAATGAATTATTATGCTAGAATTTTTTAAAGTGGGGATGGGAGTTTTCTAATCTTTCGAGATAAAAATGGATTCTGAGGAAGATGTAAAGCATATGGATTTTCTGAGGTTAGTTAGCAGAATTTCATAGGATTTAATGAAGACAAGCAATGACATCGGTGTTTTGGAGACAATAGCGATCCGATTCTGATATTGGAAAATAAATTTAGCATGTCTAGATATTGAGATTAGAAATATGTGGTGAATAAACATAAAATTAAATAAGCTTGATTTATAAAAATAGATCATCATTAAAATATAGATGATCATAACAACAATTTTATTTGAAAAGTCAAATACAATGTCAATTAATTGATTTAAAAGGAAAAAGAAAAAAAATAGAGATTTATATTTTTTTTCTAATTACAAAATGCACCCTAAGAGGAAGGCATACATAGAGGATGAAGGCGCTGAGAGGGATAGTTAGGTAAGCCTCATGAATCTTGAAAATTGAAATCTATCTACTATTAATAGTTAGGCACACATAAGGACAGCTGTGAAGGTGTCATAAGTTCAAAATTTTATATTATTTGTTCTTTAATAGTGGCTAATTATGCTAAAGAAGTACATCGATCTAGAGGTTCATGCGAGAAACACTTAATTAAGAAGGTATTTGATTGTAATCAAATACATAAGAGATGGAGTTTAGAAATAAATTAGTGAATAAAATAATAGATATATAATGAGTAAGAATATAAATAATAAAAATAAGTTTATCTAAATTATTATTTCTATTTTAAAAATATTTTTCACATTTTTAAAAAATAAAAGTATAACTATTTCATTTCTAATATGCAAGGCTTTCTAGTTTCTATATGCAATTGATTGAGTACGTAACACCTTCGATTGAAAGGGGAAGAGTGCCGGCTGTTGCTTTCGTACGAGCGGAATGCAACTCCCACTCAACTAGCTGGAGATGAGACGGAGAAGACTCCTCACATCATGCAAGTCAGCCACCTAAAAGCATGACTTCTCCCATTTGATGAGGACCAACTTGGCTTAATGGATGCACGAAGAAGGAATGATGGTCTCCTAATGGTCTAGCTCCCAAAACCATGAACCATGAAAGACAACTAGCTGGAATAAATGGCTTCGTGTGATCAGTTCGGGTAAAGCCATTTTGAAAATTGCCAAATTTGTGTTGAAAGAGGAATCTTGGATTTTTAGGTGGCATCAAGAGCAACCCGATTAGTGGCAACTGTTGCTCGTCGGATCGTGAGAATAGGTAGTTGCCGTTGTGGAAGGTGAAGAAGGGTGTGAAACCCAGACCCAAATAAGATTTATTGATATGCAATCGACATATAAATATGAATCAAGTATAATTTAGTGGAATTATGAATGATTTCCTTTG
>JAXCLR010051582.1:0-16774 GCA_035584095.1 Annona squamosa | reverse complement strand
GACATCATAACTAAAACATTGTTCTGACTGTTATTTAACACTGAAACATGGGTGAAGTCTTACAGGCTCATTACTGCCAAAATATGCATAAAATACACATAAATCGTGCAGATCTGAGTAGTATATAGGGGGGGTATTCATCACAGCTTTGACAGTTTTTGTGAAGGCGGGGCTCGGTGGGTGTGGGGTGGAGGGGGGGATGACGTCATCCCCCTCCCAAGCCCCTCCCCCTTTTAATCGAGATATTAAATATTTTTGATATCAAATTATTTTGATATCAAATTTATTTTAATATCAATGATTTATTTTGATATCAAACAGTCCCTCCCCCTTATAATAGAGTTATCAAATATTTCTGATATAAAAATTAATTAAACAGGATATAAAATGATAAGTGTTTAATATGTAGAAATAAATTAAAATAGGTATTTAATGTGTTAGGATTATAAAATATAGATATATTTGATCAGCATCACAAGACGAATCCATAGACCCCTCACACAAACTATTACTACTTTTTTTAAATCATAAGTTACAGCTGAAAAAACAAACTTTATGCTACACACTTCAAACCACTGTCATTTTATAGATAATAACGAACCAAACACAGGGATATAACTTTTATTTGTGTCACACAAACAGAACAGAAGTTATTCACATAGAAATATATTAAATGCATAACATTTATGCTAATTATTATATGGTAACCGGCATGTCAGCAAAATTAAACTTAGATATATTGGATCAGCATCACAAGACGAATCCATAGACCCCTCACACAAACTATTACTACAACGTTTTTTTTAAATCATAAGTTACAGCTGAAAAACCAAACATTGTGCTACAGACTTCAAACCGATATCTTTTTATCGCCATTAACAAGCTGAATGTTGCAATATATGACATAACACACTTAATTAATCACTGCAATACTTATTCTTTAAAAACAAAATTAACATTTTTTATATTGCCCAAATTTAGGCTCCAGATTAAATCCACTGCAACAATTCACAAGGCAAGACCACACAAAGATGTCGTGATTTCCTTAGTTTGCTTTTTGAGGACAATCTGTAAATCTACAGGACATTGCAATGTCCTGTCCTGCATCGTGTTTTCCTTAGGTAAATATGATGCCAATCTGTAATGGACACACTTCCAATGTGCTGCAAACACGTGTGGTTCTGACAAATTACCCACAGACAACTCCATCCTGACTCAGGGTTTGTGGCTTCCTGAGCCAGGGTCAAACAGACAGTCATTGTTTATTCTCAATTAGTTTGAATCAACAATTGCAGGCTATTTGGGGTGAGGGATAGTCACGACCGCTGTTGACACAATAGATAAGATACCAATCAACCCTCTTCAGCCCCCCCATGCAGCCTTCAGATAAAGCACCCCCAGGATATGTCAATCATGCTGAGCCAGAATTAGATTTCAAAGTGAAGGGGAAGTCATGAATGTTTTTAGAACTTTTACTGATGGTACAATTTCTGCTTTTTACAGGATATCACGAAGCTTCTTGTAACATGTGTATTTACAGATAACCATAGATAAAACAAAGCTGTTTCCTCCCAATATTCTATAAAACACAGTGTAAATCCATTAGACTTTTTTCACACATTTAAGACCCTCAACCCTGTCAGAGCCACTGCTCGAACGGACTGTGTGATAAGGACGCATTGTGAGCTGTTGTCAGTGACATCTTTGGGAGGCCATCAGATGTGGAACAACACTGTTAACGGACTTTTTTGGATGTTCACGAGAGATAATTAAAGAAGGTATGTCATGGCTTTGTACAGGGGTTCTATTTCTGTAAGATTTTAGATGCATTTTTTTAAATTCTTTTTAGCAGCTTACCTGTTGGTAAACCACATAGAATGTGTGCATGCAAGCATACATGTTTTTACATCATTGCTAAGAATTAGGGCTGTCTTGAAACATGCGTGTGTGTGTGTATGTTTTTACATTATTGCTAAGAATTAGGCCAGTCTCCGAAACATTCTAGAGATTGTTTAAATAATGTATTTCTAGTGTTAAATATAATTATGTGTATATATAACATTTAGGATATGGTGTAATCTAAAAACTTTTTTTTTTTGTGTTTGCTTTTTAAAACAGTACTGTAATAAGAACAGACCCCAGACTGTGTGAAGGTGTTAGAAGATAATTAGCTGAAGAAACACAATTTTAAAATGAGGTAATTATGTGCTCTCTCTCTCTCTCCTTCTTTCTTTCTTCTCTCTCCTTCTCTCTCCTTTCTCTCTCCCTTTCTTTTTTCCTTTCTATCTCTTTATCTCTTTCTTTTTCTTTATCTCACCCCTTTCTCTCTAATGTGGTGCACAAGTACTGACACATATTTTATACCATTCATTTATAGATCACCCATGGAGAAAAAGCCTCAACACGAAATTGGAGCTTGTTTGAAAGGAAATATCAAACGGATGATAGCTGTGGGGTGGCAAGATTCTGATACACGTGACTTTTTGGTAAAAAAACATACACACAAGGAGCCATCCAAAAGGAGGAGGAAACACACTGAGTCTTCGCCTTCTGGGGTGGATTTTTCTACAACGAAAGCAACAAACAGCACGGACCCCCATACGGATTTATTGGTAAATAATCAACTACCTTTAGACTTAACTTATAAAGTACAGCATGTGTTAGATGGACCATTAGATCTCAGTTACAAGGCGCAGCCGGTGTTAAATGAAGTAGCTATAATGCCTTTAGACCTAACCTCTACCATTTTGAAGGAAGATGTTCAATATACACAGGTTCAAAAAAAAAAAAGGAAACGTCTCTATTCAGACAACGCACCGGAACTAACAATTTTTAAAAAAAAAACAAAAAAAACTCATAATTGTATACGGTTACCTTCAATTTTGGTCCCGCAATATGACAATGTTTCAGAAACTAGTAGTTCTGATGGTGAATGTGATAAAGATATAACCCAGAACACAACCCACAATGTCACAAATGGGGATTATTTTGAATGTATAAATGATGTGTCAAAAGGTGAATGTGCATCAGAGGTTGTGAGTGTGGGGTCTAATATGGACATGTTAAATATCTATCACATCAGACAAATGATAAACCTACCCACGCCCCAGAGTATTGAGTATTCGCAATCTCTAACATACGATGAGAGCAAAAACGTGCTCTCATTTTATGCTGAAAAGGGGGAAAATTATGCATCTTACACAGGACCGGTGGCTAAGGACACATATGAAGCATGTATGGTTGTGGACGCAATTGAGCAGAGGGGTGTGTTAGATGAAGGTAATTTTATTGATGATAATGACCTCCATGTTAGCACACAACAGGCATGTGCGGCTTATGACACCCTTGTAAACATGGATGTGTTAGACCCTGTGATACATACCAGTGTTGCAGACACCCATGACACAGTTAAGACAATTGTGAAACCGTGTGAAACAGATGTACAGGACAGTCACGATATTGAAACTGACAATGATCACAGTATTATTGAAATATCTAGTTCTGATGAGGAGGCGGTAAATGTATGCACCCTCAATATGGAAGCAATCCCTATAATAACATCATCAGACTTGGCAATTATGGGGGTGAAAACACACACAGTTGAACCGCAACCCTTAGAATCTGATAATAACAATATAAAGCACAGTGAGCTTCAAACCCTTTACAACAATATGCTAGTCACAGGGCAGTCTATGAGTAGATATTGTAACCTAGCTGTAGAAAATAATATTAATGCTAGAATTGCAGAGTGTTTTAAAATCATTACTCAGACATTACAATTTTATATCACAAATATTGATGATCAAATTAGAGAACCAACTGTTGCCCCCACAACTATACAGCCATGGTATCGTGATGAAACCGCTATTAATCAATGCTGTCCGGTTGGAGAAAAAAGGGGAGGGGTGACGCTTTTTGCAGATTCAATTGTATCCACACATTGCATACCACACCTTGATGGTGATATGAATATGCCGGTGACAAATAGTGTTGACACACACAGTGCTTTAACAGGCCCTGGTCAGAACCAACACCATATTACAACACATGTTGAAATCGACCACCCCTCAAGAACACCACCATTGGTAATAAATAGCGGTAACACACACACTGCTTTACATGTCCCTAGTCAGAAACAACACATCATTACAACACAAGTAGAAATCGACCACCCTCCAACAACACCACAAAATTTAGCATGTTATAATGATTATGAAATGCCCAATACCGGCACTACAGCACTAGAGGCCTTAAAGTGTATGGCAAACAATATACCACGCGTCTTATGACTAGATAATTCAACAAATCAACCATTACAGACAGGTGGTGGTATCAGAAACACCCGCCCAAAAAACAAGAAGAGACATAAAAGATGGGGTATTCTTCGCGAATCACGTAAACAGACCATTAGAATTCTGAAAAAGGCTAAATTATGTCTATCTAGAGGTAAACCCCACAAAAAATCAGAGAATCACAATACAAATAACGACTCACAAACCCCCTTCTCGCTACCCCCTGTGGACACACCCCAAACAGCTATGTTATCACAATCAAGGGGTGACACGCAACCTAACACTAGCGATGTCGATGTTTTCTTAGAAAGACTGCGTGATTATGAGCGGCCATATGATAGACAACAAGCTGTGGAGTATTATGAACAATTTCGATTCATCAATCTAGACAGAATACCATCCTTCCCACAAGCCATAAACATTATAACAGAGGTGTTAGAAATATTGGTACAACGCGTACTACGCATGGTAGGACCCCGGGATTTTGTACAGATTAGACTCGACAGTGAAAATTTGCAAAACTCATTATACACTCGACGGACTCAAGGTGACTTATTCTGTCCGGTTCAATTTCTGGATAATGTCACAAATCTTTTGCAGAGTAAAGCCGAGATTTTGACCTATGCACCTTTACAAATTGTCACTCTCGTTGTACGCCCTCGAGAGGGTGGTGGCCATCCAAAAAACATTAACAAGCTTCTGTGCTCTCACATAATCAAGAATAAGAAGAGGTTTTTATTGGATTACAACTATGGTGATACAAATATATGTTTAGCAGCTAGTCTTTTAGGATTGTTACAGAGAAACAGCACTGATGCTGAAATATTTCAAAAAGCCATACAGTTACACCATGAACTAAACATCCCAACAGATACACCTGTGGATTTCACACAGTTAGCGTTATTTGAAAAAGTTCTAGACAGACCGATCAAAATTCTAACCTTCAACGATGGTGCATGGCGGTTTTACCCGGTCACCTCCAAAGCAGATCCCAATACCTTGTACATTTTTCACAGTCAATCGCATTATTATGCGATTTTGAATTTGAAGGGGTTATTGGGTGCAGACAGCATTTGTAAACACTGTCTTAAAACATTTAAAGACCGCAAACACCACAGTTGTCAGTACCACTGCCCCTTCTGTCTCAGAGATGAGTGTTGTAGGGTTTCAGATGAACCACCCCTGAAATGTCCACAGTGTATGTCTTTTGCCCGGTCACAAATATGTTTAGAAACGCATAAGACAAAGGCCTTAATAGGAAAAGTGCACTGTGAACCCCGTCGTGAATGCGCTAAATGTGGCAGATCCAAATGTAGCGCCAAAAAAGAATGTAAAGGCCTCATCTGTGGGGTATGCGCTGGTCTTATGATGAATCCTGATACACACTTGTGTTATATGGGGTGTGGCAAAAAACTTCAAACAGCCAAGGGGTATGTGGTTTTCGACATAGAGTCTCGTCAAGAGAATATCATGCATGAGCCAAATTACATCTATGCAAAACATTTGAAGGATGACGTGTGCTGGGAGTTTGAGGGTGATGACTGTGTGATCAATTTTATCAGTCATTTTATAACGGTAAAATACACCGGTTACACCTTCTTGGCACATAATAATCAGGCATATGATGGATTCTTCATTATCAGAGAATTAATCCGTGAGAAAATGAAATTAGATGTCATAGCAATGGGGTGCAAGCTTATGACCATACACATCCCAACGCTGAATATTCGATTCATTGACTCTCTAAACTTCATGCCATTAAAACTCAGCAAACTCCCAAAAACCTTTGGCTTTCCAGGGTCAAAAGGTCATTTCCCACACCTCTTCAATATCAAGGCTAATCAGGGGTATATCGGACCCATGCCTGGAATTGAATTTTATGGCGCTGACTATATGATGCCCTCTGAGAGGGAGCAGTTTTTAACATGGTACAATGCCAACCAACATAAGGTGTTCAACTTCAGAGAAGAGTTGAAATCTTACTGTCAGGAGGATGTGAACATCCTAAGGAATGCATGCAACTTATTCAGAGATGGTATCATCGAGATGACCAAACGTGAACTGAAACAGGGTCATGACACAGGGCGAAAATCCCCTGCGGGTTTCATAGATCCATTTCAAACGCTTACCATAGCCAGCACGTGTATGCAAATATTCCGAAAGATTTATTTGAAAGAAAACACCATTGCGTTGCTCCCAAACGATCATTATCACAAAAGTCAGAAGCGTTTTTCAACTCCAGCCATACATTGGCTTCTGTATCAGGCAGAGATTGAGAACACCACGATGCAACATGCCTTAACTGCTTATGGTGAGAAACGATATGGGAATTACCATTTAGATGGTTTTGCGGTTGTAAATGGGGTACCAACTGCATACGAGTTCAACGGTTGTTACTATCACGGGTGTCCTGATTGTTATACACCAGATGCATATAACAAACATTTGGGTATGACCAATGCCGGTCTCCACAGGCGCACACTGTTGAAAAAAGAATTCTTGATTCGCCAAGGGTTGCGCGTTGTTAGCATTTGGGAGCACGAGTGGAATACTATGATGTGTGAGGATCAGTCTGTCATACAATTTCTCAAAAACGAGAATTTCCCAGATCCAATAAAACCCAGAGAGGCTCTTTTTGGTGGCAGGACAAGCACCATTAAGATGCATCACAAGGTGATAGAGGGTGAGAAGATCCAATATTTGGACTTTACTAGCCTATACCCCTCTGTCAATCATGATAAACCATACCCATTGGGACACCCTACAATTATTTATAAGGATTTTGGGGATATCAACCAATATTTTGGGTTGATTCGTTGTGAGATGTACCCACCGCGCGGTGTTTACCTACCCATCTTACCCTACCGCTGCAACGGTAAATTGATGTTTCCACTCTGTCGCAGCTGTGTTGAGCTAAAACAGAGCATTTGTCACCACTCTGATGAGGAGCGAGTTTTAAAAGGCACCTGGGCCACCATCGAAGTCCAGGCAGCTCTGAAACAGGGTTACCGCCTAGGACGTGTCCACGAGGTATGGCATTTTGCAGAAGTTACCGTAGATCTCTTTTGCGAATACATCAAGGTGTTTCTGCGTGACAAACAGGAGGCATCGGGGTTCCCCGCATGGTGTACGGATGATCTCAGTAAGCAAACATACATTGATGATTACTACAAACATCAAGGTATAAGATTACGGATTGAACATATTGAAGACAACCCTGCCAGGAGAATGCTGGCTAAACTTTGTCTCAACTCATTATGGGGTAAATTTGCGCAGAGAGTCAACCTATCACAAACAAATATCATCACAGACCCCTCTGTTCTTCATGCGTATTTATTTGACAATGCCTATGTTGTGAATAGTTGCACCTTCATAGATGATGAAACAGCATGTCTCTGTTGGCAGTATGCCACCGAGTACCCCAATGTTGCGGACAATATCAACATATTTATAGCGGTTTTCACCACCGCTCATGCACGGTTAAAACTGTATCAGGTCCTAGAACCATTACAAGAGAGAGTACTGTACATGGATACAGACTCCATCATATTTGTCAGTACTCCTGGGGATGTAGACCCACCAACCGGTGACTATTTAGGGGATTTGACCTCCGAATTGACCCCTGGTGAATATATCGTGGAGTTCATATCAGCTGGGCCTAAAACATATGGTTACCGTACATCTCTGGGGAATGTAGTGATGAAGGTGAAAGGAATCACACTTAATGTGAACAACAACATTAGCATAAACTTTGACAGTTTAAAGGAGCTTGTACAGTCCTACACAGAAGGAGCTAGGGGTGAGGATGCAAATAGTATTGTTGTGACACAACCTTGTATAGTGCGTGATAAAAAACACTGGCAAATCAACACAAATATCCTACAAAAGACTCTACGGGTGGTGTTTGATAAACGTGTGTTGGCACCTAACAGTTTAACATATCCGTATGGTTATTGAACATACCACAATATGGATATTAGACTGCAGCACCCCTTTGCATGTATTCTGGCAGGTCCTTCCTGCTGTGGTAAGAGTTACTTTGTTAGAAAACTCTTGGAAAATGCCCCCACAGTATTGTCACAGGTGCCAACAAATATTGTGTGGCTATACAGCTGCTGGCAACCGCTCTACACAATTCTACAACAACAGTTTAGACACCTCCGTTTCGTGGAGGGGATGCCTGAAAGTCTGAATGATGACCATTTACTACCTCCTGATAAGATCAATCTTATCATCGTGGATGATTTGATGACTGAAGGGGGTCGCAGCGGCGAGTTGGAAAAAGCATTCACCCAATACTCCCATCATCGTAATCTCAGTATCTGTTATATTGTACAGAATATATTCAACAAGGGTAAAAGCAATAGATGTATTTCACTAAACGCCAGTTATATAGTGCTGTTTAAAAATCCACGTGACAAACAACAACTAACTGTGATAGCACGCCAGATGTACCCCTCCAAAACACGTTTCTTCATGGAAGCATATGAAGACGCCGTTACTAAGCCCTTTGGTTATCTCTTGATTGATTTAAAAACAACCACACCTGAAGACTATAGACTACGCACTGATATATTTCCACCAGGACTCCCCGCTGTCTATCTTCCTAAAAAGACTGGTAAAAACACCCATAGATAATTTATCTCCTCAGTAGCCAGAGAAGCCTCCAACATGTCGGCACGCATCCGTAGAAATTTCCCGCTGCTGCGGTTGCTTGTAAACGCCTCACCACAGCAACGTAAGGCCATTCTAGCCACGGCCACTGATGATTTGATAACAGCCATTTCGGAGATTGCTAAGAACACATTGAAGGGTCGTATTCCCCTGACACAACATCAGATAACCGCTTTAAAAAAGAGGAAGGTGGTTGTTAAAAAATTGTGTAACAAACGTATTGCTCTGAAGACCAAAAGAAAACTGGTGACGCAATCTGGTGGGTTTATTGGATCGCTCATTGGGATCGCTTTACCGCTATTAAGCGGTCTACTCACCAGTCGGTGATGGAGCACACCCATAAAATGTTTCTTGTTGATAAACATCAGATGGATCGGTTGGCACCTACACAACCGGAGGATTGGGATATTCGAAAGGTAGAAACCAAACGTCTTGATTCTGAAATGCGTGATGTGTTGAACAGGACTGATCTAACAGATCATGACAAAGCTGCACTATACAGCAATATTCTCCACAAATTTTTAAACCACACCAAACAGGCTGAAACTGAGAAGAATAAACTGACATTGATTATGCCCCCGGGCGAACCCAGCGATATTAAGCCCCCAGCTGATGCAGATCATGTGGTGTCTGAGGTGGTTAACACCATTGGTGGCTTATACAGACCCCGTGCTGAATTGTTACTGCATAAAATGGGGCTTCAGAAACATGTTGCTGATTGGAATGAGCGTGGTGAATTTCTTTATAAAGGAGCGGTGGTTAGAGGATCTAATCTGTATGACCTGGTGAAAGCTGTCACAAGCAAGCAGAACATCACACAGACTAATGCGCCCAATGGTTGGGGTGAGTTTACAAGGGCTATAGCGGAACTCAATATACCAGGGTCTGTTGTGGGCAATGTAAAACAACGTAGATACATTGAGAATTTAAAGTTTGCAACCCCTTTGGGTACTCCACAACCATCACGTCCATCTACACCACCAATACCCCAACCCAGCACGTATCAACTTTGGCGTGATAAAGGTTTCAAGACTTCAAAACCCACAACCCACAACACATTTGACGATATAGGGAGTTTCAATGCTAACCAAGCTTTCAAAAGTGTAAAACAAGGGCTCAATGAAAGCTGGCTCCGGTATTAAGAACACCACCTGTGTAAAATGCTATTGTATTTATACTTTTCACGTTATTTTATGTAATGTATAACCAATGTTTTTCCCCACTTTTTCTATAACGATTTGTGTAATGTATTTTTCCCCCATTTCTGTATTTAATGTATGACTAATGCTTTATTTCAATTTTGTGATGTATTATGTGATTAATCCTTTCTTTTACAATTTCTGTAATATTGTCTTACAAAGCAACACATTTAAATAAATAATATATACATATTTTAAATAAAATTTTGAAAAAATAATAAAAGACTCAGACTCATTCTTCATGTAATTAAATGTTTTTATTTTTAACACTTGTCACAAATCCTTTTACATTTTTGACACAAGGTATAAAGCGATCTACTGCAGGCTGTATGGGGGGTGTGGTATCTAGTCACATAGCGAGTGACCATATTATCATTAGCATATAAATTGGAGCTATACATTTTTAACACAGCGGGCATAGAACCTAACACAGCCATCTTACAGATAAAAAACACGCAATGCTGTCCACAAGTGATGGCTTTAGAATGTTGCACAGGTATTGTAGAATAACATACATTTGTAGCTAAAGATTTCACATAGTCTGTGAGGACCCCAGCGTATATGGGATGATATGGGAAGTGAGCGAGGCTGTCAAACACAGTTACAGTGTCCCCAGTTAACCACAAGGCAATCCAATGTGTTCCACCTCTAGTTTGAGGGTCGGTGTTCACCACAAGACTGACAGGCTTATAGCGGGGTAGTACACGTGGACATGTGTCGCTGGCATACACACCAATAAAGGTTCTCATGGCTTCTCTGTTTTTACTGAGGAATGCTTTGATCTGTAAACCATCCATGATATTTATATGTCAAACAAGATGTTTCTTTGAGCGTTGATCTCCAGAACACTGTCAAAGACGCTCCAGACAATCAGCGAGTGGGTGGCCGTCAGAGCTCTTGCAAACTTTATATCAGCTCGCAGGTTTCCGCTCCTCATTAAATTGTAATGTCCTGATGAGGCGTTGTCTGGTCTCAGATCAAAGGCCAACAGTGTGTACCCCCGGTTATAATCTACACGGGGGAACGCTACAGCCTTATCGCACATGTGTTTCCCTGTGATAGAGACCAGACCCATGTACTCTCTGATGATGTTGGGGACTGTGAAATTGGGGGTATAGGGTTTAGCTGGTATCACAACCCCATCTTTGTGCAAAGCCGCATAGTTCATGTTGCAGTGTTTAAAATCAAAGGGGTTCCTCGTATAATCTCCTGAAAGTGCTACTGTTTCAACAATACCCATAATAATTATTTTAGGTAGTTGGCCCATAAATAGGTTATCCTGACTGGTGCCACGACTCCCTGTGGGTATGCTGAACACTTTCACAGAGACTCTTTCAACAGGATATTTTGCATTAGACAATAACAATGCTTCGGCATGTGCCAGTCTAACTGTTGGTGAGACAGCAACCCGTTTCACAAACAAACTGGCTGCTATGATGTCCAGCTTGTATTGTTCGGCATCCCCGGACATGAGACAGAAAGAGTTAGAATTTCGGGAGAGCTTCACTTTGAGATCCACACCGTTGATTAGTAGTTTGTCTTGGAAGAACATATCACTATGTAGACGACCAATTAAATCCACATGTCTGCTGAGCGCTGTGTGTCTGGCTCTCTTGACAAATCCATGGTTGTCACCGTCCTGAACTGTAGTGTCAAAATCACCAGAACTGTCCCTGTAGAAAAGACCGGCTGTGAGTTGATTATCCATGACATCTGTTCCATAATTTAACAGGGTTTCAATGTAGGCTCGATAGGGATACATGTTGTCGCTCTGAGTTATCAAACGATCCCCCAAAGTCACGTCCACTTGGCTGAATATGGTGGCTATGGGGTAGGTGATGGTTGCCACACGTGCTGCAGCAACCAGGTTTGTACCGTCAGCGTTTGTTATTTTACAGGTCAGGTGCAGCAATGTATCATTCAGATCCATATAGAGGTCTGTGGAGCCTGATACATAGAATTCAATGGGGGCTAACGGGGATAACGCGGCCAACGGGGAGACCTCTAGGAAGAAGTTATTCTCTATGCTGGTTTGCGTAGGTGGTACTGTGAACAAATCAAGTTCTGATTTCACACACTCTCCTGATGCGCTGTGTAGGAAAGCCATGTTTGTTTAAAAAATATCACCACCCTTTTGATGCTTAGAACTGTTACGCTTCTTTTTCTTGATCACAGGTCTGTGAGGGGTGGTTGACCGTCTTTTCTTCGCAGGTCTCGGTGGGCCTCTCTGATGATGTCCGGATCTCTTCCTCTTAAGACCACCACGCAATCTGTAAATGAGACCATCACCCCTTTGTTCACCCTTTTTCTCATTAGCAATACGGTTAGCAATAGCTGTTGTCACACCTCCCACAACTTCCTTGGCAATGTTACCAGCCGCTGTTTTCATGTGTGGTTTGGCTATTTCAAAACCCTTTCGCAGGAAGGGCATAGCACGTCGAAAGAGACTTCTGAAGATACCACCGAGGCCAGCTCCGTACATCACAGGTGTCCCTGTAAAATAGGGTTGATTGCCAAACCCCGCTTGAGTTCTGTAATATTCCATATAAGCCCTGGGGTCACCGTGGTTCTTCATGACCGCCATTATGATGTGTGTTGTTAATAGTTAGACTGCAGAGGTCTGAAGTGCAACCGCAGCCAGATTTTGCCGTATTTAAATGATACAAATTCACCTTGGTCGTCTCTTATCTGTATGTTGATGGTATCGAAATGGTTTTTACAGATAGGGACGTAGTCTGGTTTGTCGTATTGCAGGTTCACCACCTCGTTGTTATTGCCCTTGACCTGCACGGTTCTAAGTAGCGGGGCGTAACTATCCCCCACTCTCTGATACTCTACAATATCGCTATACACCAGTAAGTTATATGACCCCCCGTATATATCAGCCCTACTGTTGTCAAGAGGTTGTTTCTCATGCACTTGTAGCACTGTGCCTAATATGTTATGGAGTCTCCCCCTTGATGTTAATTTGACACTATCATCTGGGCTTTGCAGAATCACTCGTCTCTGGTACTCATCATAATAGAGTATTGTATCGGGATATTGTGGCATGTTTGTTGCTATAGTCCTGTTGATGGGTCTCAAAAGATCAACTATTGTGGGGTAGTGACCTCCTCGGAAATACCCCTTCATCGGATCCTGTAGACTATTTTTCTTTAGGGTAAAGATCGCCTGTTCATTACTCACTGTGTCCCACGTCCTGACGTATTGAATCTCTGTCAAACCCACAGTCCATCGGCCTTCTAAATTTACAGGCTTAGCAAGTTGAACGGTGAAATTGGATATTTTATTATCCGGGAACGTGTCATGGGATGCATTGCTGGGTAATATGATGGCAAATGCTAAATTCTCCATTATTTTTAACCTCGCGCGGCAACACCCTCTAGAGAAGATGCGTTGACCCAACTGTTGAATTTCTCAGGCCACCCCAACCATTTCACTAAACACTGTTTCCTACCACCCCGACCTTTAGTGTTGATAACTTTCTCTATTCTATACACCCTGTTTTCATCCTTGCTCACTTTCTGAATTTCCTCCTTGTAGAAAATACCTTTCACAACATCGTTTTGATAATCAATGAGTCTGTATATACAAACTCCTTCCTTGTGAGCCACCCCATCTACTATAAAAATTTCATCGCTATAGTTCTGTTCATACCCCTTAGTGAATACCCCCTTTAATTTAGATATACGTACATGGTCCCCTATTTTAAGGGGCGCTCGCGATGACTTTAATGATAGTCTTTGACCGTAAAGGTTTTTCCAAATCTCCAGCGAGTTATGCGGTGTTACAGCTACAGGTGTGGTTTTAATAGATCTATGGTAAGTGTTGTTATAGACATTTATGAAATCCTGTAGTACATTGGTATATCTACGGGTATTTTTAGCTGTAAAGTAATGCCATATATGAGTTTTAAAGGTGCGTATGAACCGTTCTATGATGGCGGCTTTGACTTCTGAATGGGTGGTAAAATGATGCACCTTATATTGTTTTAAAACAATTTTTAGTGGTTTATTTAGAAACTCCTTCCCAGCATCCGTCTGTAGTTTAGCGGGGACTCTACCCTTTTTGAATATATGTTTAAAAGCCATAGCCACTGTGGGCCCTCGTTTATCTTTTAAAGCCACCACGTAAGCATATTTTGATAGGACATCTATAACCGCTAGAATATATCTACAACCATCATTGTCCCCTTGAAATTGACCCATATCTATTAAATCAGCCTGCCATTGACGATCGATATCAGATACCATTGTCACTCTTCGTTTAAAATGTTTTCGAGCTGGTTTATGCAGTGAGTAGGATTCTTGATCAGCCAACCATGCGGAGATGGCACCCCTCTTCAATGTCTCACCATCAGTTCTCAGTTTACGATGGAGGGCCTCCACACCCCCAAAACTACCCACACCACCGACATCGTAGTATAGTTTGGACAGCTTTGAATTAGACATGATCACCACCAACACACGTACAGAAAAATAAAGACTCTTTTTTGTGAAACATTAGATTTTTATTAAGACATTTGAAATCTTTATTAATACATCAGGAATGATTTTATTGGCAAACGAAAATTCCAGGATACAGGATACATGTTTACTTCTCAATGCTTCTTGAGATTTCCTGCAAACAAGGTAATGTGTGTAAATAGCATGTATCAGCATCCGCCAAAATACAGTCTGTGTGACGGTCCAAAAAGTTGGGATCTATACTTTCTTTGGTACAATCTATTACCCCATTTGTGCACAGTTTTCTCAATCAAGCTTCTGACACAGTGTGGACACCCCCTTGTAAACTGCTTCAGTTTTAAATAAGGTGTTGTAGACCCATGTATAGCCCACAGGGTTTTACTAACACATCGCTCAGGACCTTTTCCCATGTTCAATTTTATTTCTGGCTGTATCGTTCTCAACATTTTTACAATCATAAATGAGCATACTGTGTAACTGACACGACGTAGTGCATTTTCAGCATAGTTTGGTTCTAGACATTGGTGACCCTCCTGTCCTGGTTCGTCATATTTATGCCCTTCACACCATCTGTAGAAATATTTGTTCAAATAAGTTTTCACCACTATCGCTGTGTAACCCTGTAGGGCTATGGTATCGGCCCATGATGTTTTTGCGGTAGGTTGCTTCCCAATGACCCCTGGTTGAACATCCAATTCCACAAATGGGGCATTCATGACATATTCACACTGGGGACAGATATTGTCAGTCTGTTTTTCAAACGATTGGGCAAAACGTCTGTAACAAACACAACAGCCTATAATGGTTGTACCAACTCCCAATCTTTTTTCAGAACCATACAGGATTATAGAGATGCATTCCTTACACAGGGATGATTTCTGCTTTGTAGCTTTTTTAAAACATTTGGAACAAATTGCACAGGGTACAGTTATGTGTTTTAACGCAGCTACAGATTGATCTTCACAATCCTCATCCAACAAAGATATACACTGCTTACAGAGTCTATTTTTCAGGTTTTCAGGGTTTTCCACACTGCTGGAGCAGCAGACACAAGTTATGTTGATACGATTGATCCAACTCCTCTTCTGCACACTTGTCACATTTTCATCAGTTTCCATCTGTGTAACATAAAAAGCCAACACATGAATAACTATACACAGTTGTTATCAATAGATATTTATATACATGGTTTTTTACAATACATACCGGTTGTTCCGTCTGTACATCTTTAGCTGTCTCAGCCATGTTTGGGACACCGTGATTAGTGCTCACATCTGGACCATCATCAGTATCCATTGGTTCTGCTTCAACCTTTTTTCCAACATCGTGGTCCCAGCCAACATGAATGGGGGGCGCGAGATCAGGATCAGCTCTGTTCCCCTGTTGGTAGCTGATATAAGGACCGTCATCAACCTCCATTGGTTCTGCTTCAACCTCTTTTCCATCACACATTTTCATGGTTTCATATCCGCTGTCATTTGTCTCCATCGGGCCTGGCCATACCTCCTCTGTTTGTGTTAGTTGTCCCACACGAAGAGGTTGATCACAAACCACATCGATAGTGTGGTCACACATATCCACATCCGCCGCATCACCACTAGAATTTGTCGCTGAGTTCCATACGGCAGCAATTGTAGACACCCGGTCTTTGGAACTCTGTCCAACACGTAGCTCATGTATCTCCTTGCTAAGCTCTGCATCGCTGAAGCTGGTTACGGCTGTATCCGTGTTGTCTGGATAGACCACCTCTTCAAAGGGGCGGTATCTACCTCTCAGATGCTCAGGTAGAAAGCTATCTTCAGAGTCACTGGAGCTATCCCGAATCTTGGGATAGTCACTGTAGTCAAAGAGCCGCCTGCCCACACGCTTACAACTAGCGATGTACGCTGCCTCTGTAGCCTTCCCAGCCTCCATGTTTTTCTGTCTTGCTCTGACGTCACAAAGGTCTTGCGATAGAACAGTTGTTTTCCAAGACCTACATGTTTTGTTATATAGGGCTTTAAGCCCTGCCCATCTCTGACATCACGGTCTTAACCCCACCCTCTCGATTAAAAAGGGGGAAGGGACTGTTTGATATCAAAACGAATTTGATATCAAAATGAATTTAATATCACGCTTAAAAGGGGGAAGGGCTGTTTGATAT
>JAXCLR010051572.1:0-16776 GCA_035584095.1 Annona squamosa | reverse complement strand
TCTCAAGTTAGTCTTTGTTAATCATCAAAACACAATATCTGATCAATTTGTTTTGTTTTGAAGCATTGTTTCCAACATAAAATACACCTGGATTAAAAATTTTATAAAAAAATTTAAAATATATTTTGAAAAATAGGATTTTGCAATATGATGCATTAAAGCATTACTCATATTTATTTCACACAAAAATCTTTCAAATAAAAAACTTTTAACTCTCCAAAACTATTCTATTTTTTAATTATATGTTCACATTTTCTTATATAACGACCTTACCTTTCAATTTTTTTTATAATTGCTTATACAACTAATCTATTTATTTTAATTTCATTTTCTTCATTACTCATCACTATCTTTGTTATATCATTTCATAAATATAATTTTCTTAAAGATAAATTTTCATTTTTCAAACAACACTTTGCTCAAAAGATTAAAAAGGATACCATTTTGATTTAGGAAAAATCTCAATCATACCCATAAAATTTTCCTTTTATTATTAAAATATTCATAATTTTTCATAAATTACTCTCATACGTATAGATATTTTACCTTAAAGATGCATTTGTTTAACACTAAAACTATTGCTTTGCGTAATTATTTTACTTTTAATCATTTTTAACTTATCTCTATATAACTACCCTACTTTTCAATTATTTTTATATCGCTGTCTCACGAAACTAGTTTATTTATTTTAAGTTTATTATTTTGATTGTTTTTCATTACTCTTATCATACTGCATCATTTACTCTCCATTTAAAATTTTTTAATATAAATTTTTATATTAAAAATTTTTGATAAAATTTTTTTATTATTTCCTAAAAAAACTTAAATTTTTATTATTTATAGAGGAATAATCCTATTAGTCTAAGCTAAATAAATGTCCCACTTAGCCAACTTCAAAAAACTCATTTACATCAAATTTTTTACTTTTTTCTTCATACATTTGTTCATCTAAGTATATTTAACATATAAATTAAATTTTACTATTTTTAGATATGTGTATATTATTTTTTTAGATTTTTAAAGATAAAAGTATTTTAAATACATATATACACATTGATGTTTAAAAATCTAAAAAAAATATATAAATATATCAAAAATGGTAAAATTCGGTTTGTATATTAAATATGCTTAGATAAATATATCAAGAAAAAAAATTTTCCGTAATTAAGTTTTTTAAGATGAGCTAAGCTGCGATTTATTTAGCCTAGACTTAATGGGAACACTCTTCTTAGTTATATTGTCAACAGAGTTGTTTTTTTTTTTTTTGATTGGGTCAACAGAGTTGTTATATGCTCTACTAAACAAATAATTTTATTGTCATTAGTTGGATGGCTAAATGGTTGAAGTGAATTACTAGTATACTCAGAGCTTCCATATTCAAAGATAAGTGCAATATGCATCTCACTACTTCTCTCTTAAAGTTATCCTCCATAATTTACTTGGTTATTCATGAGGAGAAGCACCATAAAAATATAGAGTATGTTTCATAATAAGCGAATAATATCTAACTAAAATTTTTAATTCTCCATAACTATAATATTTTAAACGATTTATTCACATATTCTTATATAACTACTATATTTTTCAATTATTTTTATACAATTAACTTATTTATTTTAATTTTATTTTCTTTACTTCACATCATTACTCTATCATATCATATCATATTATTTTTTTCAATTTAAAAATTTTTATACTAAAAATTTTTTGACAAAAATTTTTGTCAATTTCTAAACACGCCCACACTTTTAAAGAAAAAGTCCGTGTAATGACGAGAAGAGTAGAAAGAAACGATTGGAAGGTAAAGCAGTTATGCGGAACAATATGAAAATTGGAAATTACGGATAAAAGTGCAAAATCCCAACAGGTGCTTTGCTGCCGACTACCGAATATCGATCCGTTTAAAATATACCGAGTCCGAGCCACGGCTTTTGTTGTTCTCTCATCACGGTCGAGCTGATTACGATCGAAGACGATCGCGCGCCATCCTTAGCGGCTTAGCCCATCGACAGCTCCTGCTCCTGCGTATTTCTCATCGCCGTCAACTGTGATTGCTGGGGACGACGGCTACGCATTTTCGCTGCCGGAATCTTCTCCGTCGACTTGTCTTGGAAGGTCCGGCAGCCCCTTCTTCTGTCGTTGAAAATACTTACCTCCAAATCCTTCCCGTTTCTACAATTCTACTATCTTCTTCCAATCTTCGACGGCTACCCCAGCTCGGGCGAGTAGCAATCACGTGCTTCCCCATCAGCGCTCAGGCGATCTCTTTGGTATGTGAGAAAAGCTCTTTTTCTTCTTCTTCTTCTTTTTTTTTTTTTTGTCGACTATTTTGCATAGAATTATGATCGAACGTGGTATAGAATTTTGATTGACCGTTGCGATGAATGTGGTAGTTCGCTGTAGCTTTGATTCTTGGTGGTGTGATGCAATTGATTTTAGACGAAGCTGCCATATTTCCGGGGAAAAAAAGAAGCACAGATCAGGTGCGCTTCGCCTGAATATGGTGACCCAGATTCATCTGCAAATCCCTAGTCTTGGAAATGACTCTGAATCCAAGATTCAACACTCAAAATCAGCATATAAACACACTAGTCGGTGACAGAAACTATCCAAAATGGAGAGAAATGGAGCATAGTGAAATGGAATGAAGCCTCGAACAGAGTCTACTATGCAAGGCCTAAGGAAGAAGGCAAGGAAGATGGTTAATTTTGGAGTGTTGCCAATGTTTTGCAATCTTAAACCTTATTTACTTCAAAATGAAATGGTTCAGTAACTCAACAGGATGCATTCTTCCAAACATAAAATAAGAGACAGAGAAATCCTAATCCAGTAATAGACCTCTTTTTTGTGGACGTTCTATACCTTTCTGCTGATGATTATTTTCTTTCGTTATTCAATTTGCTAATCAGGATAAGGTTCAATGTATTTATGAAAAAAATTGAATGGCCTATGGCAAAAACAATGTAAATGAGATAGAAAAATATGCCGAATCAAGAACCTGACTACAACCCTGTTTGAGGGACCCAATTTATTTAGTCCTTTGTAAACTTCTCTGTAACTTTATTTTGCGGTCAGTGAATGAAGAATTTAATTTCTGGGAAGCTCAAATTTCAGACCTATTCACCTCAAAATTGTAGTCTTTTGTGGACCTCCATTCCTACTATTTTGTGGTTAAATGAAGAATTTATTTTTCTATTATTAGTGGCAACAAATTGCAATCCTCTCAGGGGATCATCTCTCTCTCTCTCTCGCGCGCGCGCGCGCACACATTCGCGCACACATTCATTCTGTGTTCCTTTTGACACATATTTCATACATTTCCTTCTGAGTGAATACTGATGTCCTGCTACATGCATGCTGGTATTCCACTCAAAAACCTTGTGGCAGAAGCACATATGGCATCAGCAACATGGCATAAGCCATTAAACATGGTAATTCTATGTTTTATTGAGAAACCACATGGAGTTCATATACCTCCTTATTATTCAGGTTTTCTCATCATGTCAAAATCAATCCCAGACTATCAAACCGATCGTCAATGTTTGTTCAGTTTTATTTCGATGAAGGTTCATCATGTAGTTTTTATGTTTCTTTTTTTTTTTATGTTAGTTTTTGCATTTTTGGTGATGAATGTTTGTTGCCATTCAAAAATAACGAGCTGCACACACTCATTTAGTTATTTCTTTATTACTAAAGAGAATGAATGCTGACAATGATATAAATTCAAATTAATTCATAGGTGTGAGAAGAAAATGTCAAGTCCATCAAATTCACCAACGAGAGAATCTGAAGCAAATTCTGACATCATCAATTGGTATACTTACGGTGTGACCGATATTGAGACATACGTAGGTGCTGCATTCCGTTCTTCTCAAATAAATGAAGCCTATCTGTTCATGAAAGACGAGTTTGTGCGAGTGGATTATGCACCCGGGACAAAAGATGACAAGGTGCTGAATGGACCACGTTTTGTTTGTGATGGGTTTCCATCTCTCATGGGCACTGCCTTCGGAGAATATGGACCAGATTGTGCTTTTGGGTCTCATCATGGAAATGAAGCATTTGTCTTCTGTATGAACCTCTGTGCACTTATAGACTATGCACCAGGCACAGCAAATGACAAGATCATCAAAGGCCCAACAACCATTTCTAGGATGTTCCCCTTCCTTAAGGGAACAGTGTTTGAGGGTGGGGTAGATGCAGCATTTGAGGCAACGGCTGAATATGAAGCTTACCTCTTCAAAGGCAACAAATATGCTCTTATAAACTACAGTTATGATAATCCCCACCTCATTGCCATTTGTCCCATCTCTCAAGGCTTTGCTTGTCTGAAAAACTCCATCTTTGAAAGTGGATTTGATGCAGCATTTGCTTCACATAGGACTGACGAGGCATACCTGTTCAAAGGAGATTCTTATGCATGCATTAACTTTGCTCCTGGCACCACAAATGACCACATCATTGATGGAGTCAAGCAAATCCTTCCCAATTGGCCCTCTTTATGTGGTATCCTGCCTCGCAAAAATGCTGGTATTGACTGTCATGATCACGTTAGTTCTGAGGCTTACCAAAACGAATATGAACTTTAGAAACCTGTGTTATGTATCCAAGTAAATATTTTCCTATTGTGTGCTTCATATGAGAGGTTGGCTCACTTTGGTATACAGTTCTTAGTTTATTTTACTTGGTGTAATTAAGTTGTGTTTGGTTTGATTGTACCTACTTATGATTGTATCTCATCTTACAAAAGATAATTATGTTAACAGTTATAACCTCTTGTTGGTAGTCCAAACTGATTGAGCTAGATTGTGTTTCCGTTATTTCAGAATAGAACATGCAGGTAGTTTAAGATGAGAAAATGAAACATTTCAATGCAATCTAGATTATGTATTGCAACACTCGAGCACATTTGGAGCAAATGGCAAATTTGAGGTCCCGATCCCATTGCTTCACTTCAAACGTAATTGGAATATCCAAACATAAAATGAGTGCCTGCGAAAACCTAGCAGGGATGTGAGCATTGAGCATTGAAAATGATTATGAAAACAAATGTCGTGTTCAATGAACTCATTGAAGGTTTGCTTCTTGACTCGTTGAAATATTTCTACTGGAGGCGGATAACAGGATTCCAACTTCTCTTCCAGTTTTGATGTTCATTGTTGATATGTTGTTTTCATATCAAGGATACTGAACTTCTGAAGATACCCATTTTGGGTCATTTACAAATTCATCTACTCTGGAAGGACGACCTGTTTCAGCTGATTGGCTCCACTATTGCTCAGTAGTTGTAGGACAAATGAAGAACTCGAATACCAAAAGCGACACTCGACTCAACATCAAACTTTGGCTTGATAGCACAACTTTCATTTTGGACTTCCCCATTGAAAACGCTACCACGATGCTGACAGCTCATTCAGCAATGAAATAGGAGCCATGAAGACTCTTCTAGTCAAACCCACTACAGAAAGGGAAAGAGAGAGAGAAGATCAACCCAAATAGTTGTTAAGAGAATATGTCTAACCTCAGTCCAATTATAGTATTGGATTCGGCACGGATTTATTACGAATTTTTACCCTCACCCAAGTTCCTATCTGCAATTCCTGAACAAAAGTTCTCAAAAAGGGTGGAAATCATGGTAAAATGACAGAAAGGCGGCTCGATCACCAGTATCATTGTCCTGGCCCTGGCATCTCCCCGTTTTGTCTCTGGCTAGATTGAGCTGGAAACGCCTCTAAGCCTGTCAGGCGCATAGCCTGGTAATACACATCTTGGCCTTGTGCCAATAGGTCCAGGTTTCAATTCTCGGTAGAGGGTTTTGTCTCCCCTTTCAGGAGCGCAGTCGCCTGTAAGTATTGTTTGGTGAAAATCCGTTGTATCGAATCGGGAAAAAAAGAATGTTATTTTCCGATGATTGATATGTAAATTAGCTTCCAAAATGAAACCATAAAAAGAAATTTGCCGGAAAGCCACGTCAAAAGAGTTAGTTCGTTCTAGATTTGGTCACTTGTAGATTTCAGCAGAATTGGGCTCCTTGAGGAATACTTTTCGTCAGTTGTAGATTTAAAAAAAGCGACCGATACAAGATAACAAAGCGATAGCAGTATAATTTAGCATAATTAGTCTGATTAACAACTATTGCAATATGCTCATACAAACGTAGTGGGAGTACATTCATTACAGTAAAATTTACCAAATTAAATTTCAAAAGACGGGGAACCGAGATTATTTGTTATGGGGTAAAAATTTACTATTTCGAATTATTAAGTGTTTAAAGGTATTTTATTAAATTTCACAAAAAATAAGAAGGCGATATCAGATTTCTTATCGACTCGGATTCATAAATAAATAAAAAGGCGAATCATTGCACGGATTGATCCCAAACAAACTGCTTTTTTAAATACAATTTGACATTGTAACTACGTAATAATCTACATCTCTCTACAATTACCTATCATTAAAGGAAATCTTTCTATTTTCTTTTTTATTTTATTTTCAACCATCGTCTCCTGCCATATCTTATCATTCCTTTTTTTTTTCTTTTCTTTTTCCTTTTTCTTTTCTTCCATTCCCAAGCGAACTCTGGACCGAATAGAACATGGATATGTAATCAAGGATTTCCTTGATTAAATAGTAAAAACAAATACTTAACATCGTAAAAAAAATACGAAAACAAAAATAAATTACAAAAATTAAATATGTTATGGGATAGGATCCTATGCCGCAGGTCGTTGGTCACCCAACTAACAGCAGGCTGTTTTTGATTTTTCACTTTTATGCGAACCTGTATGACTTTATTTCATATATCAAAATTTATTATTTTTTGGATTTTTTATATATTTTTTATTTCAAAAATCAAATTTTATACCAATTTTCGTGTGAGAAAGACAGTCTTGGCAGACACGATGATGATTCATAAGTGCTCGTTTGAATGTAATCATTGATATTACTATATTTTTTTCATTTTTATGTGAGCCATACGTATCTTCTTTATATATCAAAAATTATTATTTTTTGGATTCTTAATATATTTTTAGTTTGAAAAATCAAAAATTTTTACCCCTCTTAGATGGTGATAACATGCTTTGACTGTGTTAGCTTATTATTTTTGGATTTTTATATATTTTTAAATTCAAAAACAATCAATACAAATGAAAAATTTTCATTTGAGGGGGACAGTCTTGGCAGACATCATGATGATTCATAAGTGCTCGTTTGAATGTAATCATTGATATTATTATATCTTTTCTTTTTTATGTGAGCCATATGTATTTACTTCATATGTCAAAATTTATTACTTTTAGGATTCTTAATATATTTTTAATTTCAAAAATAAAAAACTTTTACCCCTCTTAGATGGTTAAAATATGCTCTGACTTATTCTTTTCTGGATTTTTTAATATATTTTTAATTTCAAAAATCAAAATTTATACCAATTTCCATGCGAGGGGGATAGTCTTGGCAGACATGATGATGATAAGTGCTCGTTTGAATGTAATCATTGATATTATTATGTATTTTTTCATTTTTATGTGAGCCATATGTATTTATTTCACATATCAAAATTTATTATTTTTTGGAACCTTTATATATTTTTAAGGTGTTTCATTAATATATATATATATATATTTATTTATTTAAGGTGTGTTTGTTTAACTATAAAATTTTTCAATTTAAAACTTTTTATTTTCCGTAATTATCTTATTTTAAAATTAATTATTTACATATTTCTATATAACTATCTTACTTTTTAATTATTTCTATATAACTAACTACATAATTAACCCATATATTTTAACTTTACTCTTTTTACTCATCTTCATTATCCCTTATTATATTACATCATTTTCTCTCATTTTAAAAACTTCTAGCCTAAAAAGTAAAAATTTTTATCTAAAAATTTTATCACTTCTCAAACATGCCTTAATTTCAAAAATCAAAATTTTTTATCCCTCTTAGATGGTGAAAATATGCATGTCAAAGCGAATGCAACTATGCAAGCATCTCACAGAAACATCCCTAGGAAAAAGTACTCCAGTGCTGCTGTTTCGTCATGTTTCCCACTTGGCATAGACATCGGTTTCGAGTGCAATTTTACATTGCTCTTACAGATCCCATTGGTTTTTGTGTTCACCCACTGGTGCTGCAATAATCATAGCAATTTCAACAATCAGTAGAAAACAATCTTCATCCCTGAAAAATTGGATCACAATCATGTGAAGCATCTTTTAGCCACAGGATAAAATACTCACGCTCCAAGAGCACCTAAGCAGTGCGATATTCACTATCCATATTTGAGCTTGCAATCCAAATGTAAGGAACCAGATCCTTCAGATGAAGAAAATATTTATTAAAGTTTCCAAAAGCTGTACTTGAAGTTCTAAGATGTCGAGATGTTTCAGGAAATGAAACAACGAAGCACAATATGAACTTTATACATGATATGAATAAAGGTTTCAACATATGCTGGATGTTGTAACAAAATCCAGGAGATCCATCACCGCAACGATAATGGTAAAGCAGTAGTAAAAAAAAGCTAGCTCAATTTTCCTATGATCCACAAACACCAATCCGTTACAAGAGAAATCATACAAGAACTACTGAAATAGAACTAAGAAACGTGTTGCAACATAAACTCACAATCACAACCTTCCATGTATATTTGAGTTTCTGATCACATCACCTTGGTCGCTGTTGATCATCCTCTCGATGAATTGGTGAGGCCAGAGGGGGTGTCATAATGCCTCCTCTAAGTGAAGTGTCTTCCACCACAGCAGGTAACTGCCCATCCAGGCCAAGCTCTTTTGCCCATCGTGTCGGACTTGGTGAACTCCCAGCCTTAGGCCTAGAAGGGCTGGCATTTTCCAAAAACAGGGAGCTTGGGCTTGATCTAAACAGAGGCGACCCATCTTCACGGTGCAATGGAGACAGTGTGGGCTGGTCACAGCTACCTGTTTGTTTTCTGTAAAACCTATCTTCTTCAATGTCATAGAAATCCCCCGTTCGCACTTCCTGAGCAAGGGAACACATGCAACAGCAAAGCCACTGCGTGCAATCTGTTACTGCTGGATAGCCACAGCAGAAGTCATCGCCTGGAAGGTTGAATCTCTTTCTCATCTGAATCCTCCAAAAGCCTCCGTACAGTAAACCAAACGCACACAGCACAATACCAGTCACCCCCAATACCTCTCTAACGAGCTCGTTGTCAATGTTGATGGCTGCCAAATTGAAAATCCAAAAGGGTGCCATGCAAAACAGAAGAAATGTTGCAATATGAACGTACATATTTCCAAAGCCAAGCCTTTCCATATTCCATCCAAAAACACAGAAACCACAGAACAATGACAGATACGCTACTGAAATATCATCCCATAAATCAAACAACCCTCCTCTCCACTCTGGCCTACTTTCTGGAGTCCGTTGGCCTCTCGAAACAAAAGAGTATCTCTTCTCAAAAGACTTGGCTCTGAGAGCCATTCGTTTGTCGCCATTGAGGGCTGCAGCCTGGTTTTGTGCCTCCTCATCCATTCCTGAATCATAATCCTTCCCCAAAGGACTAACGATGCTGTAAACACCGGCGATAGCGGGGGCTGCAATAGCGACTGAAATACAAAGGCCAACGCCAATCGCAGGCCGGTCTGATCTCCTGTACCCTAGGTTAAGACCGCAGAGAGCATACTGTGCAAAACAATTTACATGAAGAAGGATGACAACAATCATCATATGCATCCATTCATGAGGTTTATAAGTGCCATTTTTGCAGTATATCTTTCTAAGTTTTCTAACATCATCCGGTCTCCATCTGCATAAAAGCACAAGGTGGAGGAACCGTTTTGGATGCTGATAAAGACACATGAGTGTAAACAAAGCATTAAGGATTTGATTGTTGACTTCAAACCAAGTATCTCTCTGGGCTTTCTTTGGCAATGCACGATCTAACATTCCAGTCATGACAAGAAAGAGGATGGCACCAGAGACAGCAACACATATAATCCAAGCTAGAAGAGCCATATTCATTGGATTTCGTATCCATTCCTTGGACATCTGTTTTACAGACACCCAATCTATTTTCCCAACAAATGGTACTCTAAAATGGTCTTCAGTACCTTGAGAACTAGGAGTAGGAGCAACTGAGCGTGAAATCTCATCTCTTTCTTCAGCAATGCGACGGAACTTAGCAGAAGGGGAAGCTAATAAACCAGCAGACCCAAACTTCATAAATCCTGCTCTGCTAGGAAGAGTAGACAAAATAGTTAGGATACCCTTTCGGGGGTTTTTCTTCCTCAGCAAACCTCTCTGAGATGTTGAGATGTGAAGAGATGTCAAGCCTGTATCCGTATAACCATTTTTGACTGCACCTGGAAGTGGATCTTCCTGAATTTCATCAGTAGGCTTCCCATTACCAGATGAAACCATCCTTGAAGTAGATCAATACTTTACTGGCAAATTAAAACTGATGCCTCCAGCCACGTTAATTGTGTTGCATATGTCAAATTGTGCCTAGAGCGAAATAGACTCAAAGAATAACACCACTTTGTTCCTGTATTTCATTTTATTTATAATCACTTCAACGACCTTAGCTGAAATCTCAACACTCTTAGTCTGCTAACAATTTTTACTTGCTGCTGCTCCAACACAAAATACAAAATTCACAACTTAACGATCCTCTTTAGGATATCCAAATAAAAGCAACAGCCCTTAGCTTTACGTTGACCTTTGCGACATCCATCATGCTTCCTACTTCAAAACCGTAGCGATATGAAGGGACCTGTACGAAAACAAGGAGAGTCCGATTCAACTTCACTAATCTTTCATTGATTTAAGCAGAAACGTTGGACGAAGCACAAAGCCAAGTATAACATGATAGCTTATTCAAAATAGCACGACTCGAATCTTCTAATCAATGAAAGGACACACACAAAGAATAACCTCAATCACACCTCTTCGGCTTCAAATTTTGATCGGAACTCATAAAGAACAAATGGTCTCATCAACATGAATTTGAACTTTGAAATTCAAGGCATTCGAAATTCAAGCATTCAACCTACTAATCGCTTTACTGAATTGTTTTGTAAGAATAAAATCCCTGCAGGTAGCTTTTGGCCATTCGATATTCATCTGCAGACGGTTCTTATTTCAAAACGTACAAGACGCGACACCGTGATTCATATATAGTCCACGAAAACTCGTCGATGCAATTTTTGCGCTTGTTTCGGTTGACGCTTCCTGCTACTACGAAATTCAATCCACAATTACCAAACTCGTCGATCAAATTATTTTTACCAGAAGAACAAATTATTTGAGCCAAGCAACGAGAGAACCTTCCAAGCAGGAAGATCTCCGGGGGAACTTCCATGGGCGGCAGGGAGCATTCAGCCCAATTCACAAAGCCGTGGGCACCACATGCTTGACCGAAAACCGCAACAAGCTGAGGCATCGGATCCAGAATAGCAAGGAAATGAAATTTGAAAATCCAGGCAAGGAATTAAGGCAGTTTCTGAGGGGAATCAGCAGGCAAGAGAATGGAATCACAGTCGAGGAAATGCATACCTGGAGGAGTGGAGAGAAGATCGATCACAAGGCCCCGCTCTCCTCTATCGATTCACAGAGGGATGAATCAGAAAAACTGCTGCCGTTCCGCTTGACATATTCAAGAAACGCGGAGAGCGTTATCCGTCTATCAGCCGCGTTCCGACGGAAGCGCCGTTTATTCCACTTCGAACAGCCGGCGGCTCATCAGTTTAACGTGCGTCGTGAGTTTCGTAGTGCGCGTTCACCACCATCTCGCAGTAAAGTGAGAGGGACAGTTCATTATTTTGTTCTCCCGATGTGTTTGGGAAGTTATAAAAATTTTAAATAATTTTTTATAATTAGACAAAATAATATGACATGAGAAGAGTAATGATGAGAAATAAATAATAAATTTAAAATTTATAAATTAATTATATAAGTAATTGAGTAAAAATGATTGAAATATATAATTGTTATATAAGAAAATGTAGAAAAATAATTAAAAATATGGTATTTGTGAACAGTGAAACTTTTTTAAATGAAAAATTTTTTGTTTGAAAAATTTTATATAATGCTTTAGTGTATGTTTAGTTATATTTAAAACTTTTTAAAACAAAACTATTTTATTTAAAGTTTTCATTTTCCATAACTATTTTATTTTTAATTATTTCTTTAAATTTTTCTATATAATTATCCTATTTTAAACTATTTTTACAGTTCATTGTGATACTTATTATATCATATTACTTTATCCCATTTTTAAAAAATTACACTAAGAAATTTTTTCTAACACTTCTATCACCACACAAACACACTTTAATAAAGTAAAAACTACCTTTGCATATAATCGAATCTTTTCGGTATTTAGTATGACAATTTAATAATTCCAATTAATCTAATTTCTTGGTTAGCATAAAAATTATCTATTTCGTACAAAAATTATCTATTTCATACTTGCCAGAATTTTTTTTTCACAGTTACCATCGATAAATCATCGTCTCTTTTTTATTTATCTTGTTGCTTTTCCAAAAAAAGAAGCATTGGATTTAATTGACTGGTTCGGGAAAGTGGGAAACCGATTAACAACCCCCAACGGATCCCACTTCGTGCAACACGTGCCAAGGTGTCATATAAATATACATGCAAATGAAGTGATGCAATCGTGTCTGTTTGGGCCGTCCATGCGATGGTGCTTGTTACATATGTTTTTTTTTTTTTTATTGGTACAATTATATGTATCTCAACACATATTATACTTGAAGATCTGAGACATTCTTACAAATATAAGGGACACATATTCCCAAAGAGATCTGGAGACACAACTCCACGAAAGAATAAGGAAGACACAACTTCCAACAACCACCTGGGAGACCACCTGCTCCCACACTCCATCTATCCGGGAGACCACTTTTTTTTGCTCCCACCCATTTTTTCCGCCCGGAGCGCAATTCGAAACTCCGCCGCTGCCCTGTGCACATTTGCGCCTACTGACAGCTCTAGGTTGGTTGCTTGTTACATATGTTAGTAGCTTATCATTATAAAATTATTAAAATGCTACTAATTTTTAAAAATAAAAAATAAATATCTAAAATACTCTAAAAATGAGTGTTAAATATACTTTGATATATATGTTAAATATACTTAGATTAATAATGTGGTTAAAAAATTTTCAAAAAAAATAAAAAATGAATATATACTTGCGGGAACATTGAGCTTAGCTCCTATCATCCCTGCCAGGCATATCTATCGTTCAAACATTTGTCCCCAATGGTGGAGCCATGTAGAGCTGAAGGGTCAATTACTCCTAAATTTATAAAAATTAAAAATTTAATCTTAGAAATTTTTAAAATTAAAAAATAAAATTTATTTTTTACATAGCTGTCTACCCAAAAAACTATGATCCTTTCTGCTCTCCTTTTCGATGGGTGCTGGCTTCGCCGCTGTTAAATTTTCACGTTGAAAGGTTGAATCCGCGATTGATGGACGATTGAATGTGCCGATGATAGCATATCTGGGCCGACAGACGGATGCCGATGCAAGCTGCGTTCTACAGTTCTGCTGTCGTCAGAAGGTAAGCCACGTCACTGGGCTGCTCCTCCGGGTCAATTTTCAATAAAAGTCCGCGGTCAATTAGACGGCAATAAAAAGTCGGAGAGCTCTGTCCGCTAGGAAGGGGGAAAAATAAAAATTAATGAGAGTCTCAATTCCATGCGGCATGTGGAATTAATTTTTTTTATCAGCCCGAAACAATAATAACATGAGGTTTCCGTACAGAAAAGAGCTGTGGATAAAAAGAATTGGTTTAAAAAAAAAAAAGCAAAAGATATGATTCAACTAAGGAGAATCACCAAGGATGTATTTATGTGCAGGTTAACTTCAAAACTTTTCAATGTAAAATTTTTTATTTTTCATATTTATCTTATTGTAATTATTTTTCACATCTTCTCAATAACTTATACTTCTTTTCAATTATTTCTATATAATTATTTATATAATTATCCTATCTATTTTAATTTACAATCTTTACTCATTATTATTGTCTTTTTATTATATCATATCATTTCTCCCATTTTAAAAAAATTATACCAAGGGAATATTTATTATTTCAAAGATAATGACATATTCTGTTAAACAAAAACTTTTTTAGTTTAAAACTTTTCCATTTTGTAATTATCCTTTTTTTAGTAAAATCTTTTTATGCTTATGACATATATCCCTAATTTCTTATATATTCATAATATTTCGTCAATACAATAATTATCTACTTTATTGAAAAAATATTTTTGTTATTCAAAATTTCCTAACAAAGACAATTAATTAATCTTAATATGACACAATTGACATTAGTAAATGATCAGCAGATGTATTAAATGATTCAAAAGTAATATTAAAGTCGAATTATTTTAGATTATTCAAAAGTTTTACCCCGTTCCAGAAATACCCGAAGTATTCCTTTCTTTAGAGGTGGAAATGTGTATTGCATATTTTTTAATGGTGTTTTGAAGAATTAAGATCCTTAAATTGGATGTGTATAGGATAAGATTTTTCATTTTTAAAATAGTTTTTTAGTTTTTAATATAAGTTTTTATATTTCTAACGTAACTTTTGTCATTTTCAATATGCTGTCCTCTTAGCCCTTTGAATCTTTCCGCACAAGCCCAGGTAATTAATATAATTTTCAATCAATTCTTCGTATATTTTTATACAATTATCTTGTTTGTTTTATCTTCTTTTTTTATTCAATCATTCCTGTAGTATATCATATGATTCTCTTATTTTAATAAAAAAAATTCTCATAAATTTTTTCTCACAAAATCCATTGCCTTCTATACCACGCCAAAAGTACCTGAAGAAGAAAATTGATAGATAATACTTTTAATACATTCATTTTACATCATGTGCTACGTGAAAAAAGAGGTATGAAATAAAAATAAGTAATGTTGTTATGTATTTTATATTTCTTTGGTATTTTATATTTTGTTATTTTTCATTTTTATGCGCACCTAATATATTTAATTGTTATATTTTGTGTATATTTTTTTACGAAAATCCAAAAATAAAATTTTCATCTTGAATTCTTATATAGATATTTTTATAAAATTTTAAAAAATGTTCATTTTACTATACGAACTAAATATACTTCGCTTACCTAATAATAAAAACATTAAAAATTTTAAAATATAAAATATACAAAGTTTTTTGCTTAAGTAAGTCACTGCAGAAAAATTAAAAGTATAATATAAAATATGCAAAGTTGCTACCTAAGTAAATACCACTAAAAACTTAAAATTATAAAAAAAAGTATAAAATATGCATAGTTGCTACTTAAGTAAATAACCACTAAAAACTTAAAACTATAAAACAAACGAAGTTATTGTTTAAGTAACCACTAGAGGTATTTTTGACAACCACAAATACTTTTAAAATTAAAACCTTTTAATATCCACCAATATCTTGATTTTTGTTTATTTCCATATTTTTCTATATAATTGCCTCACTTTTTAAATATTTTCACACAAACCTATATAACTAACTTTTCAATTTGAACTTTATTTTTTTTATTCATCATCATTACTCATATCATATCATGTTATTTTTGTCAATTCAAAAAATTTTGTACCAAAACATTATTCATAAATTTTATCACTTTCCAAACACACCAAAGTATAAATAATCATCGGCAAACACAATATGACATTTGCATTCAAGTGCAAGATGGGGCGCGCTTGAAGGGTTCTCAAGGATCATTCTACTCATACATTAAGAAATGACCTATCTTGAGGATCATTCTACTCATATATTGAGAAAGGACCCAATACTATTGGTTGTAAATTACAAATACCTGATTTTTAAAAAATTTTACATCAAATCCATGTATTACGCTTAAAATTATTTATTTAGTGCATGTACAAAACATAAGTAAAAATCACAAATTTTTATAATCAATAATCTTAAAATTTTTAATTATAAATAATCTAATGCATTTACACTTGTTGTGGAGTATGTACAAATTCCAATAACATAATTTTTTATATAATGCGTGTACAAATGGAGTAAAATATGATAGATGATTTAAATTTAAAAGAAAATATTAAAAAAATTTAAAAATGCAATCAATTGTATATATTGGGGGCGGGGGTTATCTGCCTTTTTTTGTGTTTCTTTTTTTTTTTTGCTAAATAAGGCACACGAATAGGTTTTTTTTATTTTCAAAATTAAAAAATAAATACTAAATCTAATAGGTTAAAATTGAATACATAATTAATCCTTCTTGGGACCATAACGCTGTTAAAAAAAAAAAAGTTTCCTGGCTAGATGCAGCTCTTCACATTTGTGTCTAGACCTAGGTGATGGGAACCTACCTTTGAGAATAAGATAACCTCATTTAGATTCCATATTGGTCCTTTTTTCAAATCCAATCTATCAATTATCAATTATATACCACTAAGGATGTAGCCCAATGGTTGGGTTAGGTGGTGGTCATATTAGGGGTGGAAATCGGGGCGGGTTGGGATGGGTCAAGGTTTACCTAACCCTGACCATACTTTTCAAAAATCTTATTTAACTCTTATTTTTATACCGGGTCGTGACAAGGTTGGTTTGACCCTTACTTTTTTCTACCAGGTCTAGAGACAAAATTCGGGTCGATATCGGACCAATTTTAGGAAAGCGGGTCGTGTCAAAAATATGAGTCAAATAAGATAATTTTCAAAATTTATATATCTATCAAACATAAGTATACATCTATACTAAATTTAAATATTATAT
>JAXCLR010051024.1:0-16868 GCA_035584095.1 Annona squamosa | reverse complement strand
CCGCTCTGTTTTGGCTCCGGGCTCCATCGGTCACGTGGCTTTAGCCGATCACGTGCTCTGAGCCGATATCTGGGCTCTATGTCATCAGGGTCTGGGCCCGCATCCTCCTCTTCGTCATGGGTTCCTGCATCCTCAGCTGGTGGTGGGGCCAGGAGGGTCCTATCAAAATGCTTCCATGGAAGACCTCGTTTACTTTTAAGCAAGCTTAATACACAAAAGCACCCTTCGAGCAAACCTTCTTTCAACTGCAAAGTGCAAGCACCAAAAAAAGCAGCCGGGCCAAACGAAAGCCTTAATACTAGTATATAGCTGGTAAAAGTTAACTGTTTGCAGATGAGATGGGATGCGACCAAGACGAAGATGAATTCGTCATTTAAAAAGAAATATTTTTCTCATTTAAAAAAATCTATTTTTTCTATTTTCATACAACTTTTACCATTTTTAACACACAATAACATTTTTTTTAATCAGTCTCACATCGAATTACATATCCCATCCCATTCCTCAAACGCATACGATTTACGCCCAATTAGTAGGTGTGGCAAAACCCACACAAAGCTCAAAATGGGCCTAAAAGGGAATTTCTATAAAATTAAGCGGGTCTGAAGAAGTCAAGGTTTTGGGACGGTTATTTAATCAGGCCTTGGATGGAAGACTATATGAGAAAACTTCCTGCCGCCATTTCATATAAAAAGATAGCGTCGCATGATTATATAAATCATGATGGATACATTCATTTATTTTATTTAATTTTTCTTCATAAATATATTTTCCTAATTGTATTTAATCCATATATCAAGTTTTGTCATTTTACGATACTTTTACTTTTTTATTTTTTATTTTTTAAGAAATACCAATTTCAAGGACTTGTAAGTCGTTTTTCACCATTGAAAATATTAATTTAAAAAATAAAAAATAAATATATAAAAGTATTGAAAATGGTAAAAACTTTGAATATATGTTAAATACACTTAGGAAAACATGCTTATGAAGAAAAATTAAAAAATAAAAATAATGATAAAAATAAATAAATGTTATATTTTAGTCTAAAATATATCATGATGTATATAATAAACTCCAAAGATATCTATCCAGATAGGAATTGACATTCTTCCCACGGCACTGAAATGCCAAAAAATATATAAATGTACATTGAGCCGGAAAAAGGGACCAGATGGTAGGTGTAAAACAGGCCCAGTGATAAGGCAAAGTCAAGATTAGCAAGCTCTGGAGAACTCAACCTGACCTTCTGCTGATCTTTGGATTGCATCATCTGAAGTAAAAATGAACAAGGAAGGAATCCGACGTTGCTTGTTTGGCACAAAGCAGTGCAAAAGCCCATTATATTCTTTTTTTCAAAAAAAAAAGAAAAAAAGAAAATCGTTTTTTTTTTTATTTTTACTTTATATATAGCTGATGTTGGATCTTATCCTATTGGTCTTAGTATCGATTTTTAAGCTTGATCTCTTTTTATATAATTCGCTTTTTTCTACTTTTTATATATCTTTTATGTCAAACTAAGCACAACCAATTTTAATAAAAGTGGTCACCTGCGGCTAGCACAGGTGGCAGGAGCGTTGGTCTCCTTAGCACAAGTCGTGGATTCGAATTCCATGTTGGGATTTCGGCCCGGAAAATTGGTGTGGGTGCTGTAGTCTCCCTTTGTGGTAGAGTGAGAGTTGTTGTCTCCATTGGGCTGGATGGAAGCTGTTCTTCCTAATTCTTTAGTGGAGCTATGTCTCCAGATTTCTTTGGAGGAGTTATGTATCTCCTTGTTTGTAAAAATGTCTCAGAACTACAATGTAATATGTGTTGAGATGTATGTAAATATAAACCATCAAATTTTTTTTTTAATAAAAGTGAATATGATCCGCTGACCATGAATTAATCACTTTTTAATAGAACGTATAAGGATTACCCGAAATTACAACGAAAAAGAACATTTAGCAGGAAACCTTTGGAAGCCGCAATTCATAATATTAAATCAAGAGCTAATAAGCTCTTATTAACTAGATGCCGATAGTATCCCCACTTGCCGATGTTTTCTTCTCATTCAATTTCAATCCAAAATTTTTTTTTTTCCTGCCCACCCATCATCCCCAATTAGAAATGTCATATTGCCTATTTAGATGTGGTCAACTTATTCGAGATAAAATTTTGATTATTGCACTTATAGCTTTTTTATTTATATTCTAGGGTAATACAACTGAAATTATAATAAGACATATATACCCTAGAGACTACAAGCTTCACATAAAACTCACACGCGATTTAGCTTCTATTGTATATTAGTGGAAATAAAACTCTCTAACAGCCGGACCTTCTACTTTGGGGGACTTGAACCCAAAGCGGCAGTGTGCCAGCCGCATAGGTTAGCACTCCTTGGTGTCACATTTATAGCTTTCAATACAGATATATAAGATTTGCTTCGTAATGAATAAAATTTTTAATGAAAAGTTTAGAGAATAAAAGTTGTCAAATGATGTGATATAATAGGAATAATGATGAGTAGTAAATATGATAAAGTTAAAATAGATAGGTTAGTTGTGTAAATAATTGTGTAGAAATGATTAAAAAACAGGGTAGTTATACAAGAAAATACGAAAAAATGATTAAAAAATATGATAGTTATGGATAGTAAAAAGTTTGATTGAAAAGTTTTAACTTGACATTTTCTATTTATTGTCAAACACACCATATAGGTGAAATTTCAACCCATTCAAGTAGCGTAGCACACCATCCAACAGAAAACAAATTCAAGAAGATCATTTGAACGAAGAAAGCTTACCCAGGAATTTGAGCCATTGAATTGCTTATGGATTTCTTTTTTATTAATTACTTTCAATTCAAAAGAAATGTTTCTGTCGCCTCTTGGATAGAAAACGAAGGCTAGTTAGCTTTGGCTCATTCAGCCATTTCGATTGTCTTATTGTGACATCTGCATGTAATCCATGTGGATGGATGGAATAGACCGTCCACATGTCAAGAAATCGTTTTTTTATTTCATTTTCTTATTGCCATTTATTTCTGTTTGGTGACATAGGGTGGGATGTTGATATCTCTCTGATTCAATAACTCCTTTTTCATTTCAGGTAAGATGGGAAGTAGAAAATCACAATTGACAATATATGCTAACCCTCCAGAGGCTTCTAGAAAATGGTTTAGGTGACTGACAAATTTTGGACCTCAATCTTAGGCAACAACCCCACTGGTCCAAGCTACTTGAAACATGCCATTTTCTAGAGTGTGAATTAAGCAAGCATATCTCCAGCTATTTTTGGAATATTCTTATGCACAAATGACCATTTTAGCTCATGGCAGCTGAAAACTTGAAATGAGATTTAATCCACCCCATGTTTACATGGCAACCAAACTGCACAAAAGGTAACCTACCAAAGAAAATAGCCCATATACTTAACATTTTTTTAAAAAAAAACTAACTTTTTACAGCACGCATAACATTTTTAATTGCAAAAAAGTTCTACTTAGCAATATAAATAAGGGCTTTGCAATAATAATGTAAGGAGCGTTGCGAAATGTAATATTTTAGTTACACAGAAAAAAAAAGTTTGCTAAAAGCATAACTTTTACAATCAAATATTAAAAAACTTTTGTGATTGAATTATATGTCTTGAATTTCTCAAAATTAAAAGATCTCCTTTGAAAAAGAATTTTTTTTAAAATTCTATTGTTACATAAGTGTCACCCCTCAAAATTTCTGGCTCCGCCCCTGGCCCTGTGCTTGGACCAAATTTTGGACCATGTGAGATTTATTAGCAGGATATTTGGGTAGATGTAAAATAGGTAATGCAGTTATATAATTTTAAAGTACTAATAGTGCATACAAGATTTGGCATGAAAGTGTATGATTAATATTTTTGTCACATAAAATCAACAAGAGAAGAAGAATGACTAGACATAATGTTGAATGTCTGAATGCTTACTTTTATTGATTTTATAATTTTTAATCTAATTCAAACTCAAGATTAATATATCCAAGAATACTTGAAAAGATGTCTAATTAAATATCGTAATTAACTTTTGAAAGGAAAGTGTTCCTTTTTCACGCTCATTGATGTGTATTATTATTGAAATTTTTCTTTTTGTTAACAATTTGAATTTTTGAATAGGTCATCCGCATTCCACATCCATTCAGAAAGAGCATGTTCAGAACCCAGGCATGTTACAAAGATTTCAAGAGGCTTGACAACGTGAATGGGATAATATTTTTCATTTGCAAGATAATCTTTACAATTTTCATTTTCCAATAAAAATTTTTATATTTTTAATATTACTTTTATCATTCTTAATGCACATTGTAATTATATTTCCATTTTCTCCTCTCATTCAAGCCTCTTAAATGGGAGATTCGACAAGCAATGGTTAATTATTTAGTGAGAAATGAGTAGTAGTATTGAAATTTTCTTTTTTTTTTTAAAAAAAAAAAAGAGTATGGAATTATGATCCATAAAAAAAATGAAAGATGATAAGGAGGAAAAAAAAATGAAATAAATCCCTTGTCATCCACGTGGTGAGTACCCAGCAAAAGCCCAATGCATGCATGGTTTGCTGATCACCGAACCCTTCAAAAACTTGAAAACGTGGATTTTGACTTGACGTATCACCAACCCCACCCATGAACTAGAATACAGAGTCTTTGTTCCTGCCCCCACGTGAATTTCTGCATGGGGCCCAACTTAATTTTGCATGGCCTGGATTAATCTTAATTGATACGTCCGCACTGCTCCATACGTGAAAGGGCCAAGAACGCATGATCGTCTCAAGCCGGACGCACTGAGAAAAATTTATTTTTTTAATAATTTTTTATTTTTTTATGGGTAAGTAAATTTAAGTATATTAAATTTATAAATTAAGTTTTACCATTTTTAAATATTTTTAAGTATTTTTTTATTTTTATTCACGGTGGCATTTTCGTAATTTTCTGAGATCCAAAAATTACGGAAATGCTCTGTGTTTAAAAATAAAAAAAATATTTTAAAACATCCAAAAATGATAAAACTTGGCTTATAAATTTAATACACCTAGATTTATTTACCCATGAAAAGAAATAAAAATAAATAAATTTTTAAGCTATACGTACGGAGTTGGCCGTGCATCCTGCCTGAAATGATCAGGCATTTACAATATATACAATATATATATATATATGGCTGTCATCTTTTGACTAAGTTGCACACTGCCATCATTAGGACTACCAATTAATACTGCTGCAGTAATCTTTAATTTCCAGTGCACCGAAAACCGGGTTCCAATGTGAGAATATGAACAATGATTAAAATGATACAAATAAGACATATTTATTTTGGATTGAACTGAGGTGTAGTGTAAAAGGAGTTGTAGTCTAGAGAATGTACCCAACTAACCACTCAATTTCAAGTGTTTAAATTAATAATCATGAGCATTTCTATTAGAAGTAGACAATTTGACCATGGGCAAGTTTTACTCGACCCGAACCGGACCTTTATCAAATCTTTTAATTCTAGGTCTGCGTTAAACTTAGTACCAAAGTCTGATTATTCAAGTCCGAACTGGTTCGGAGCAAGGTTCAGGCCGAGTCAAGATTGAGTTCAAATAATAGAGGTATTTTCAAATAAATTCATAAAATAAGAATGTTTTCTAAAATTGTTATTATAAAATTTGAGAATTAAAAAAGAAAGAAATGATAGTCCAACCTTTGGTATTGCGATTCTTTACTAGTTTAATATCTTAAATTTTTTTATTATATGGTAATTCATAGGGAGATTTGTATAAAATTAATAATTTCTCTTATTTATTACTTCCAAAACTATATTAAAAAATTACAATACATTTGATTGTATTTTATTTTCCTTCCAATTTGATATTTATTTTCTACAGATTAGATTTTTTTATCATTCTCCTGTTTCACTTATGTCATATAAAGCTTGGTTTTTTTTTTTAGTTTTAAATTTCATCTTTTCTAAAAATTATGATCACAAATGAAATTTTTTTTAGATATGATGGTAAAAAACATATTTTACAAATAAAAAATTTATAAAAGAGTAGATAAATATTTTATAAAAATACAAGAAGTGTTTCTAAAATTTTATGAAAGAGTAGGAAGTATAATTCTATTTTAGAGTTTAAAATTCTAATATAATTAATTACAATTCTAAATTTTTATAAGGTTTATGATTTCTAAATTTTTAAAAATTTGATTAAACCGATTCTAGAGTTCTTTTTATTGCACAAACTAGAGGTTTATAAGAGTTATGACTTATAATTTCTGAAATTAATTTTTATAAATTTATTAATAGTTTAATAATTTTTAGAGTTGAAATTCTTGTAATAATTTTTAGTGTAAATCTAATAAAGTTTACTACTTATTTGATTTTTTATGTACTACCTTATAATAGCCCTTAGTGGTGTAAATGAATAACCATAAATAAAAATGTATATTAATATAAATTTTATAGTTTATAATAATTTATTTATTATTTTCTAGTTGAAATTTTATTGTAATGATTACAATATATCATTTCAATCAAACTGGTTTCCTAAAAAGATATATTTAGTATTATATCATTATTTAATTTGAATTTTAAACTAATGTCTGTTCGCTTCTTTTTCTAACGTAATAAAATTAGGCAAGAAGTTGAATCAAATTTGGTGAATGAATAAAACTAGATATTATGGATTGGTATTAAAACCTTTTTGACGATATTAGTATTAAAAATAATACAAGATCAGTTTTATATTTACAAATTGTGTAAAATAAAATGATTTTAACAACCAACAAAATCAAATCAATATAAAATTCAAAGTCTGTATATTTAGTCATAAAATATGATTAAAATAAATGTTGGGTTAAACCTAGCACTAATAGATATTAAATATTTTTAGAGCCAAAATAGAATTTTTATGTTCCAGACTAATCAGGGTTCGGTAAAACCCGGCAAGTGGGCACAATGTGCACCCTTAAATGAGGCTTATAATTGTCCAAAGTGAAATTTTCAAAAATTTAGGTACTTTTGTGAAAAAAATCCTCCCAAAGTTTTCCACCCATCCTTGCCATACTTCTGTTCGGGTGTGAGCTAGGCCAGTTTACCTGGACCGTGTACCGACCCGGCGACCCCATGTGTCAGGGTCCAGGTTAGACCCGGCACTAAACCCCGTCTGCTCAAGTCTGGTCTTGGTCAGGGCGTGGTTTAGCTTGAGTTGAAATCAAGGGTGGAAATTTATGAACGTCGACTTGTGATTTGCTCCTTATCCAATCTGTTTTTTTACTAAACAAAATTACTATTTTTTAACTTGATATCGGGAAAGTTTGACCTAAATTCAAAAGAAGTCTGATAAGTTCGACCATGTCATGATCCAAAGAATTCCAACCCACTCTACATATATTCATTTATTAAAATTATCCTAACTCGTTCATTGTGTTTATTATCAAATTACTTCAATTATAACTTTCATAAATTTATGATTTTCTTTTTAAAATTCAAGCACCCATTTGGATAAATCATAGTTCAAAGAGAATATTAAAAAATAGGAATGCAATACTCTTATTTTTTGATAAATTTTTTTTTTTTTTTGCATAATGGACCCTATAGAAAAGTATAAAATATATCTCTTAAACATATTAAACTTATTTAATTTATCCATTATTTAGCGTATTTAATAAATTCATTTAAAATATATAATTATCACATTAATTATAGTTTTTAAGTAAAATTTATAATAAACGTCGGATTGAATTTTATATTGTAAAAATCTATTCTCAAGATCTATACCATCAGAAATAAATAAATCAAAATAAACTCGAAAATCCAGCACTTATAAGATTGCTCGAAAGTTCTGGTGACCATGCATCATCCTCCAATTATACAATAATCCACGTGAGCCGCAGATTTTGTCACTTTATGATGAATATCAGGTGGGCGTGAAGCACCACAAAACCACGATTGGAAGAAGAATAGCCAGTTGAGCTTTTACGGCCAAAAGTCGTACGCTGAAACTTCTCATTCTATGTGACTATTTTATTTTAAAATATTTTTTTATATAATTATCATACTTTTTAATTATTTCTTATACAACTAACTTATTTACTTTAATTGTATTCTTTTTATACTTTATCATTATCCCTATTGTTCACATTGTTTTTATCAGTATAATAACTTTTAAACTAAAAATTTTTTATCTAAAAGTTTTATTTTTTCCAAACTCATTGCATGTTAAGTGTGGGTTTTTTTTCGAATCACAAAAAACCTCCTCAGTGTGCACCCCTGAATTTACAGCTTAGATTACTTGGCATGCAACTCTAAAATTAGTTTCTTAGTGCTCTAAAAAGATAGTAGCTAGACTGTATATATTTGCGTTAATACTACTGAAATAAAATCCATCTTTTGATTTTTCGATGCTAATGCTACAAAGGGCAGACATAAGCACAAGTCCTTCCATTAAATATGTAGAGGATGCTGACATCAGTTTGCATTTTAATTCGTAGCACATTTGAAAAAATAAAAACAGCTGGTAGAGTGGTAGTAGAGATGGTAGGCATATGTTGGTGACCAGTGGCCGGTGACCAACGTATATAGTACGAACTCCGAAGGGAAGAAGAGATAAAAGCGGCCTTTGATGCTGTGAATCGAGTGTGGAGTGGGATGGCTGTGGTCCACTCCATTTTCCTAGAAAAAAAATGTTCGAAATTACTCTGGCAAGTGTGGCTGGTTAATTATTTTCTAGGTTGCAACATTTTCTCACAGTATGTGGCCATTAGATGCTTGTTATTCTGCAGGCATTGTATTATACACTTTCAGCCTATTATTTAATTTCCACACCTTTGTAATATACAACTTTTACGTTTTCCATTTATTTCGACCCATATTTTCATACAACTATATTAATTTTCAATTATTACCATACTACCATCTTTTACTCGGAATCATCATCCCTATCTTACACATCACTGTCCCATTTTTTCAGACTTTTTCCCACTGCTATTTTTCAACTTTTTTCTTTTATACATTTTTTTCCCTTTTTTCTTTAGCTAAAGAATTAAATAAAACTGTGCCAACTTTAATTTTTGTGGCACAAATGTTTGATGAACCTAAAACAGACAACGACTGTACATTTGACTGAAGGTGGGAATGAATTATAGGAATACAATCCAACGGAAACATATCATGTCGTTACAGGTATTTTCTAGTCCTAGTCTATTAAATGGGGGATTTGAAATGTTGGATTGTCCATATCCTAGCAAGCAAAGTCAAATGCAATCATGTCCTACCCACCATCAGTTCTCTGTCCAGTGCTGCTCCATGTACAATATCTTGATCGAGTGGAGTCTGGGGGATTTGCATTGACATATGCTTGATTAATGTCATGCCTAATTTTCAGTTTTCAATTGTATATTTTTTATCACTTAACCCAATTCGAGAATTTCAATTGTATATTTTTTTAATCACTTCACCCAATTGGATAATTGGGAAATTAACTAATAAAGAAACCGTAACATCACAAATATCTCTACCCAACTTCAAATCTCAGATTGCTCATGCCATGTATTCTTAGCTTATTTATGTTCACCATTTAGTTATCTAGTATTTTTGTTGGGGCCAAGGGTTGGAGATGGAGGGGTGTGTTGGAACCATTGATGATGGAAGCATATGCTTTTTTTTTGGGTTCAAAGTGGGCCCTCCAGCTTAACTTGGGCCACATACAAATTGAAACGGATTCTCTTCTGCTCTGCTCTTTCCTATCATGTGATCGCGCCATCTCTTCACCGGTGGGACATATCGTCAGCGAAATTAGATCCATCCTCAGTTCAAATGCTCAACTCTCTTTTCACCATGTTCTTAGGCAAGGAAATGGGGTGGCCCATTCCTTAGCTGACCTGGTTTCTTTTTCTGCACAGGATCATTCTATTTGGTGGGGTTCTCCCCCACAAAAAATTGTATCGAAAATCTGTACAGACAATTTTTTAGCAAGTAATTATTTGGATTTCTCTCCTCCGAACCCTTTTCAAGTGGAAAGGGGGTCGAACTAGAATAATTCTTCTATAAAAAAAAAAAAAAAAAAGTTATCCAGTAATACCTCGCGTGATATTTTTATATTTTTAATATGCAACTAGACATGCAAATACTGATGGATTTTCATCTCTCCTCTCCTTTTACCCCTCGCATCTATAATTGCATCATTGTTTCATCTCTCCATGTGCATGTTGCAGGGGAAGCTTACAACTTTACCTGAGGATGATGATCTAGAGCAAAAACAACTATACGTCTTGAAGAACTGCTGCTGCCAGTGTGCTTTTCAGTACTAAAGCTGGCCCCAACTGACATTTAATATTATGAGAGCTCCGTCTAAGAGTTGCATGTGCGAGGGGATATACCATTGTAAGTTTTAGGTAGTGATTGGTGGAATAGCTGTGATTTGAAATGGAATTATAGCTCATGTTGGTATTTGCAGGTGTGTTTGCCGGGAGGAAAAAATATATATAGAAAACTTTTGGAAAAAAAAAAAATGAAAGAGTGAAGTAATATCACAGTGGTAATGATTAAGAATAAAAAAATGAAATTAAAATTGATATGCTAAAAAAATGATTAAAAATATGATAATTAATAAGAAAAAAGATAGAAAGCAAGAAAAAAATTTGGAAACTATTTCATTTTTTCTTCATTTTCCAAACACATCTTGTAAAAAAAATGGAAAATTGCCTGTAAAATATTTTGAAAAGTAAGAAAGAAATCTAATATAATAGAGGTAATAATTAGAAGTAAATATAGTAAAGATAAAAATAGATAGAATAGTTGTTTAAAATGAGATGAAAATAATTAAACTGTAAATATAATAATAGAAAAAGTGAAGTCATCGAATGTTATATCGCATCAAAAGGTTGTTGAAAGTGAATAAAAAATTATTTTCGCTTGCACATTACTAAACTAAGCCTAAATGGAAGAAAATTAATTTGATATTAGTAGCGTAGTGATTGTAATTCATAAAGTTAAGATTAATAATAATGATGATAATAGAAAAAATTAAAAATTCAATAATAGTAAGCAAAGTTTTCATGCAGATTACATGTCGAAATCAGCCACTCTTATTAGAACTAAACTTTCCATTATTGCCTTCGTTTTTTAGAAATGATAATTTGAAAAAATCCAACTTATCCTAACTATAGCAGTCATCAAAATAATATACATTATATATAGGCTTCTTTCTATAAAACCTCTCTTTACATAATTTCTTTTATTTTTAATATCTTGATAGTTGATAAAAATTCACTCCATTTGTTGTATTTAATATTATTTATATTATCATGAAAACTCTATTATTTATTTAGTATTGTTGTATATAAGTCCAACCTATAAATATATAAAATTAACACATAATAAAATAATTTAATACTAAAAGTTAATTTTTAGTTAGTATTTTCAATATCTAAACTATTTAAAATATCGCTACAACATAGATAAATAATTCTATAAATTATTATTATTATTATTATTATTATTATTATATTTTAATGTATGTGAATAGATTTAAATATTTTTCATAATTTACACATGAATATATCGATTTTTTGAGCAAAATGTGAGCTCATGCACTATTTGATTTGGATGAAGCTTTGTCTCCTAGCTAAATAAATAATTTTAAATACTACAAATGAATTGAATTAACAATATCTTAGAAATGAAAGAGTTATATGAAATCACTTCATTGTACCTAGTTACATAGAAGTCGAGCCGCCTATATCTATATATAAAGACATTATCCAATATATTTAAATTTACCTAAGTTATAATGCAGTTAGCTCAAAATAAGCTTCATGTTATAATAGAATATAATCTACTCCACCCATTGTATTTAAAATTATTCAATTTATTCGCATATCAATTTTCATTCAAATTAGATATGTGTATGATTCTCATCTGAAAATGATACAAAATCAACGTAATAAAATAGTTTAATATAAATAATTATTTTAAAATTATTTTTTCGATATGTAGATTATCTAAGACAATTTATACATTGATAAATAACTATATAAAATATTAATATATTCAGGCAAATGTATGATCCATTTTGAGCCAAATATACTACAACTTATTGTATCAAATGTGCTAGATAATATTTCATGTGTACATATTTGAGTACTTCTCCAATACAACTCATTGTGATATTCAATTAATTGCGTTTTTTATTTTTCTGATGTTTTATTTCAAACCCAACCTATCAATCATATTTTACTTCATTTATATTTGCATGACATGAAAAATTATATTATTTGAATTTTTATCTACTCCATAATAGGTGTAAATGCATGAGGTTGTTTATAGTTATGTTTTTTAAGATCATCAATTATAAAACTTTTCAATTCATTTATTTTTTGTACACAGGCTAAATAAATAATTTTAAACATAATGCATCGAAAATAATCAAGTGATTATAATTTACAACAAATTGTATTAAATCATTTCTCTATACATGTGCATCCGGATCCTAAATTAAAATTTTAAATCCACATATGGAGAACAACCCTAATGACTCTTTGATTATGAAAGATTATTGCTCATCACTTTAAATTCAATCATGAAAGTATAATTGAACATGTGTGTTTGCAATGAGGAAAAAATGTCAAGTTAAAACTTTCACTTTTCATAATTATTTTTTTAATCATTTTTTCACATCTTGCTGTACACATATCCTACTTTTCAATCATTTTTACACAACTACCACCACAGTTAACGTATCTATTTTATTTTTATTTTTTTTTTGCTCTTTATCATTATCCTTATTATATTACTTTTTTTTTCTCATTCAAAAACTTTTACACCAAAAATTTTTTATTTAAAGTTTTAGCACTTTCTAAACACACCTTAAATGATTACAAATATAGAAATACACTCAAGTTAACTCCTTCTACCGTCCATGGGCATAGCCTGCTTGGAACACGTCCCGCCTCTATGCTAGGTGGCCAAGGTTCAACCTTAGTGGGGCATTTCATCTCCTGTTGTAAAAGGAGCAGTGATCTCTTGCTGATTCATGTGTGTTGTAATCAAGTGAGAGTAAAAATGTATATGTTGTAATCACATGAGGACAATATACATGGACTTGATTTGTAAAAAAAATGATGCAACAAAAAAAGCAAAGATAATGTAAAATAATTTCCCAATGGAACAATAAAAAAAGGTTAACTCTTTCACGTGTTTATCATTAAAAGCCTGACAATGGGTTTTGAATTTTACTAAGATACTATGATATTGTATGAAAAATTGAAAAGATTTAATGCATGTTCTAGTACAAGTGAACATGAAAATAATAGACACCCACAGCGTGCATTACCAAACTGCAGTCGCGGAATCTTCTCGGGTGGTGTGGCCCACCTAAGCTCTAGCACCCAACAATCGTTAAAATCGTGTGATGGACAAAAATCAGGTACTTGATTTGTTGCAGACCGAAGGCCTTGATCTGGGTCACGCACGATTCCTGTCGGTCCATTCGCAAATTAGTAAGAAACAGATGAGCCACACGTGTGGCACTGGCTAAAAAGTAAAGGCCGGCGATGGCACGGCGGTAGAAAAAGTCCACCTTCTTCTTTTCCAGTACGCGAATCTTGCCAGGGAAGAATCGCGTAGCGTGACCGACCCGTTCGACCTCACGCATGGTCTCGCTTTCGGTGCAAACGGTTTTTCCTGCAGTCGGTCGTCTACTTTTCCTGTTCAACAGACCATCTACCTATATATGAATGACGTTTTACACGTTTAGATATTAAGAATACAAATTCAAAATTATTAAATAAACTGAATAATTATATTACATTCAACATACACCTTTTTATTGTCAATTTACACATTTTTTAGATCGAGTGTATAAATATTTTTTATTTACATGGAATTTTCCAAACTAAATAAATAATTTTAAATGAAATAGGGTGGAATGGATTGTATATCATCAGCCAAAATGGACGGGTTATATCTTCACAAGTATACTTACAATTTTTTTATTGTATTTTTTACATTGTGATATATTAATATTACAATGAGACACATTCATGTCCCTTACATCATAGAAAAAAAAAAATTTTATACACACTCCTGCACCAGAGAAAATTTTATAAAAACTTCTATTCTAAGAAAAGTTGTAAAACCACTACCTTAGTAAAACTATTTTACAAAACTTCTTCATGCATGGGAGGAGACTTGAATAGGAGTGTGCTATAAAGATGAATATTACTTCGTTACAATTATCTCATGTATATTGTTTTTTAGAAATATTCTTACTATTAAATAAGTAAATGATTCTATAAATCTTAAACAATATTATGCTAATATTGGAGTAAAAAATCCAATAATTTATCTTCATATTGGACACATAATTGTATATTTCTTAATAAATTAAATTCGACAAACTGTCTACGACGAGTGCAGATAGCGAAGTGTTTTGTCTTCTTAAGTGTAGTCTTAGGTTCGAAATCCAATACGGGCTATTTCTCTTTATTTTATTATAGTGATTGTATTATCTTCTTTATTTTATTTGGGAGCCTGATATCCTCAGTTGATATTTGAGAGCTTATAATTATGTCTTTCTAAAAATTTTAAAAGAATTGTTTCGGTGCTTAATAGTAATATCAAATATAAATTGAGATGTGATATCTTCAGTTTATATTTGAGAGCTTATAATTATGTCTTTCTAAAAATTTTAAAAGAATTATTTTGGTGCCTAATAGTAATATCAAATATAAATTGAGATGTGACGTAAAATATACACAAATAAAAAAAAATGGGGCAAACTCCAATTGAAATAGTTTGTAATTCCATACGAAATTCAAATCTTGAATTGAAATTCAATAATTAAGGTGGGGTCCACCTAGTTTGGTTGTTCAATGGCGCATACAAGCATGTGCAGTATGCCCAAATGCGAATCTGGATTCCGGATGTTGGGAAAAGGAAAGAAATCGAGCGTAGGAGACGGTGCGTCCTCATGGGAAATGCCATTTTTAAATAAAATAAAATTAAAAAGGGAACACGGGCTCGGGTAGATGCGACGCGTCTAGGCCAAAAGTCATAATAAATTAATAATAGTATAACAAACCATGGAAGGTCTACGATTTTCATGTAATTTGGTCAGACGAGATAAGCATGAGATGAGAACATGTGATCAAATAAATATTGTTTCGTACCATGAATGAGAAAATATGTACTGAGATTAAGAAAATTTGTATTCAAAATGAAAATTTAAATTATTCCTTTTTTAGAATGAAGAAAATATTTTTGAAAAAATGAAAATTTTATTCCATTCCAATCTCATTTTCATCCTATCTTATATATGAACAAATCTAAAAGAAAAGGTTGTGATCAAGGTAAATGGATGAGAAAAAATGAGTTGAGGATTGGATTTTTTATTCCTAACACATTTTTTCATCCTTAAAATTTTTTTCCATTTTTAATACTGCACAAACCTTTTTTTTTTTTTTTAAATTTCAGTGTTATAGTTTCCATTTTCAATGTAATTTTTCACATCTCAATGTTAGAAAACACTTTTTTTTTTAATCTCATCTACTTATTTTATCATATCCAATTTTAACATCATGAACATAAGAAGCTTAGTTTATGCTGGGGAAATAATAAAATTTTTGGACACCACGTTTTTTAAACTGAAAAAAATGATACAACATAATAAAGGTTATAATAAGTAGTAAAGAAAATAAAGTTAAACTAAATAAATTAGTTATATAGATAATTGTTTAAAAATGATTAAAAATTAGAGTAGTTATACTAAGTAGTAAAGAAAATAAAATTAAACTATATAAATTAGTTATATAAATAATCGTTTAGAAATAACTGAAAATTAGAATAGTTGTCTGATGATTTGAAGAAATAATTAAAAATAAGATAATTATAAAAGTTAAAAATTTAATTTAAGAAGTTTTTTATGTGGACAAGCGCATCCTAATTAATTTCTATTTTATATTTCTATCCAAATAACAATTATGGTGATTTTAGCATGTGTAATCTCAGAATTGGGCTGACATGTAAATATCGTGGACTTAGTGGGACCCACATGACCCGACCACCACGGCTGACCGACCATCTGACCGGATTTCCAGCGGCTACTCCGTCCACGGTCCACCACCCTCCCATCGCTATTTCTTTTTACAAATGTAGCCCTCATTTTTCCGCAAATTTGCATTCTACACATCCCAATCTTAGCCCATGGGGGTGCAACTACGGCTGGTAAAGCTTGAGTTCACCTCAAATATAATCCTCGCTTTATTTAAAATTTACTTTAAATCTAAAACTTAACTCTGTTTATGAAATTCAAATTTAGATTGAATTAGGAGTTGAAACTGGAGTTTATAATTTTTATTTGATTTGAAATTCAAAATTTTAAAATTTTGTATAAATATAAAATCCCAATAAATTATATAAGTAGTAGTAGTAATAATAATAATAATAATGTATAATATTAACTAATCTTTATTAAAAAATATATAGTAAATGCAATGTATTTCTAGAAGAAAATTTAATCTTTCAAAAGAAGATAAAATAAAATTTTTGTAAAAATAAGGAAAAATTCTATAAGTACCCATGGATTTTACTTATAATTCCATTTATACCCTATGAATCTTTAAAAATTTCAAATATACCCACATCTTTTATTTAAAATTCCATTTATACCTATGTCATTTAGAATCCATTGAAGAAGCTATTGACTCCCTGTGAAATGATAAATTTTCATTTTTAATTATGATTTTATATCTATATATGTTTAGATGAATTTTGAATACTTTTGCATCAATAAAATTATACATTATGGGTGTGTTTGGTTGGAGGTAAAACTTTTGATGAAAAGTTTTTGGAGTAGAAGTTGTCAAATCAATAGAAAAT
>JAXCLR010050964.1:0-16879 GCA_035584095.1 Annona squamosa | reverse complement strand
TACACACATATTTATATTTATATATTATAGTACCCATTTATATAGCCTACCGTTACCCTCTTTAGAGGGGTAGGTAATGCTTTCTATCTTATTTATATTCATAAGTAAAATCTTCTATTGTAGTCTACCGAATTTAGGATGAGTCGGCGAACTGGCCTATACGCGTTCTGAAAAATCAAAGCGTACTGATTTCTTTGCCGGGTCTCCACTTTCTGGTAGCTGAGGCGTAGGGCCGACATGGGTTAGGTTTCGGTGGAGCGTGAACCGGACGGAGCATGTCACTGATGTGGTGTGACGGATATTACCCCGCACAGGCAAAATATGCATGCCCAATAATAATAGAAAAAAAGAGGCCTAATTGGGAAAAGGCGAGGCGAGCCATCTGCAGACAAACGTTTTTGTTGTTGGTGCGTCTCAACCCACGATTAGATCATGGCATGTCTCTCTTACTCTTTCCTCGATCAATTCCTTCCTATACGTCCAAAACCTTCCGGGCTTCACACGGATGCATTGATTCCACCCCATGTTTCGGACTTGGATGAAATCGTTGATTGCATGACTCTAGCCAATAAAACAAACAAGGAGGTGATGACTGACAGTTTGATCCACGCAGGCAAGCGTGTAGTCTTGATGCGCATGCCTAATTCCTACATTGGTACGGCCGCATGCATGCCATTCGATGCCTTGACCTGTTTAGTGCCTGCCAGCGTGGTCCCAATGGAACTAGTTGTTCCAGAAGCTTGTGTTGCGTGGACGACTGCTGTCCTTCGCTAATTTTTAGCGCTTTTGCCTGGATGACGTTCAGCAACTGCGACAATTTTCTAAGATGAACCTAGTTAATTTTTCACTTTTAAGGAGTCCCAGGAACATGGATTAGATGAATATTTCTGTCGATGACTTGATTTACAGAACTCGGTTTTTTTTAAAAAAAAATTTTTTTTTTTTAAAAAGAACGTCTGCAATTTGTATTTACATATCTATCTTTTTTATCTTTTATAAACTCTAGATTTTACAAGAAAATTATTTAAGAATTTTATTTTATTTGCAAAAACGCTCTTCTCATTGAAAGTTGTTGTTCTTTTGGCAATTTGGCTGAATTATTTGGATCATTTACGTTCGATCGACATCATATAAAGTTGTCCTTTTGCTTTAATCGCCAGTGATTTTAACAGATGTCTTTATTCTTTACAAATAAAGCTTGGTATTCTAAACTTTTTTTTTTTTTTGGGGGGGGGGGGGGGGATGTGCCTGTAGATCACGGTTGAGTGTATAGAATAAAAAAATTATCAAAATTCACAGGGGAGATGATTTATATGGGGCTTGCTTATACAATTATAAAAATTAAAACAAAAAAATTTTGGAGGCGGCCGCTCGGAATTGCGGTGCAACACATATGATCTATGATAAATACACAATAAATTATCAAAAGAAAAATATTATAGAGTTTTTAGAATATTTGAGCCCATTCATGCTTGTTGAGAAGGAATTTGATTTTTCCGAATGATCCAACAAAATCAAAATGGTAGACCGGATGCCACGCCATATAGATCAGGAGGGTTAATGACTTCTTTTGGACAAGTTTTAGTATGTAAATAAAATAAAATTTTCAATAAAAATAAGAAGAAATCTTTACAAATTTAAATAATCATAAGAAAAAAATTAAGATGATTAAGGTTGTCAAAAGACAATAAAGTATATATATGCATATATACTCACGTGGTTTCACAAATTGTATATTACTTTCACATAGTTTCACTAAAATTACATAACTTTCATATTAACAATTACCATTAAATGGAAGGTGGTGAAAAGTTGATGAATTATTTGATTTTGGAAACACTCTCATGATGGCATCCTACACTCCTTATCTCCTCCCACCCTTTTCTCACTCCTCCAAACCCAAGTTAAATAGCAAAGGGCATAAGATGCGGGCACACTCCTCTTGTTCTGCTATATATATCTCCTCCCTGCAAATCTCTCTTAAAAACTCACTCACTCTCTCTCTCTCTCTCTCTCTCTCTCTCTCTCTCTCTCTCTCTCTCTCTCGATGAAGAACAAAAGTTGAAAGCCCATGGATTCCTCGCAACAGTAAGGGAGGCCATGTAATAAAATTTTGCGGGTGATAGGTGTTAAAAACATTTGAAAAAGCTTCGAGATTTTGTACTAAATCTTCTTAACATGATTTTGTGTTTCTGCGATCCATTTTTTATCAACAGTGTATCTTGAGATTTGGGTATGGAGCATTGAGGTGCAAGGACTTCAACCTAGTTGGAGAAAATAGCCACATTGAAAATTGAAACAAAGATGCCACAAAGATAAGTCGATATTTCAACAATCCTACATAGATTACAGTAAGAAACTTTTTTTAAAGAAGAAAAAAAAAAGAAAAATAACATGGTTAGGATTTTTTTTATCATTGTTATTGATTGCAGCGAAAGCGGTGTCTGCATTACTATAGGTATTGTTAAAGGTTTCCCGATTATAATGTTGAGGCTCAACATTCGTTCTACACTAAAGAAGATACGGACGGGCTCAGAGTTGGCAATCTTTCTACCTTCAATTGGGGTGCCGGTCTTGTACCTCACCCTTAGCATCTCATCTTTAGAAGCTTTGCTTGGGTTTATTTGTACTTGATATCATTCTTGCTCTTCGCCATCTCTTTCTTCTCCATCTTTTACACTAGTTTTTCATAGGATAGACATATGCCTCCTACAACTATGTGTATTTATAAGCAAAGTTGAAACTACAGAGCATTGACACATCATAATTTTGCACTTCCTCTGTGTTCACTATGCAATACTTTTCCTAAGCACTACCTCCTATTGACTGAAACATGCGTCAAATACTCAACTATTTTCTATTCTCAACTCTTGCTCCTGCACTCGCTATTTTAATCATGTACGAGCTAGCCATCTTAATTATCTTTCTATTTCTATATAAACTTAGAAATTAGGAGCCAAAAACAAATAGAATATGTAAAGATTGTTATAAATACTAATCATCCCTCCTCCCTCTTCTACCGCCATTGAGCAAAAGAAAAAGATGTTCAAGCAGGACACTTCATCAAGACCAAGTTGAGGACAACATCCAAGATCTATAATGAGCTAAAGAAGGCTCGCTAGCCCATCTCTCTTGATGGTTGCCTCGTCAGCTTCCTCAACTTCATTTTCGCCAATGTAAGCCTTATTTGGGAGTTTTGGATTGTTTGCTTATGCTATAAAATTCTTTTCCTATCGGATCATGTCCATGGGGTGTTCTAGGTAGCCCACTTTACATAAAAAATAATAACGATAATAATAAAAGGAGAGACTACCCAAAAGCATACCACTTTCAATTGTGCTATCTAAGAACACCACAGCCCCACTTGTCAACAAGAAAGCATCATGTTGCCTTTAAGAATGATTGTGATGCCTACTCGAAGAAAAAGCTAAAAAGAGAAAAAGCGAAAAGGGAGAAAACAAAGAGAAAAATCCTACAATCAAAGACAATCAAACTATCGGAATCATTATTCACTTCCTTAGGCATGCTTAAGATCTTCAAGGCAAAGGTCACCAATGTCATCTGTCAAGCCGTCATTATTAGCAATGGCTCCGCGGACATAGAGAAGCAGAGCATTGGATTGGTTTGAGATCTTGGCCATAAGGGTGTTTTTGAAAATCACATAATTTATTAATGTTTCACTACCTTCCATCTGACGGCAACCGCTAATATGAGAGTTATATGTGATGTCAATGAAATTATGTATGTGTAATATGTAATTTGTGAAACTTTATGTATACATGTGCAATTTCAGTTAAACTATGACGATATATATGCAAATTATCCAATTAAAAAAGAAGTATAAGAGAGCAATTAGTGTAACATGGCAGCCAACCAACGAGGGTGGTGTTTGGTGATGCCGTTGTATGAAGAGATGGTGGGAATTGGGTAAGGAAATAAATGAGTTAAGTTAAAAAAATATAGAGTTGTTAGATAATTAAAAAATTAAACCATTTATGAAAGAATACATGAAGAGGAAGAATTTATTATTATTTCCTAAGTCAGTTGCTTGTGGACACCCATCTCATAATTGGCGTGGAAAATTTTTATTAGCGGAAAGGCTAAAAATCCAACAGCTGGAGCTGGTGTCCCAAAATGTCTTCCTCAGGTCAAGTACAAACAGAATCTTTAGAAAAAAGGGGGAAACAAAGAAACAAAGCAGGAAAAGCGCCTGAAAAACCAAGTACGACCCATGCATAATGGTCATACACACAGTACAACTGGATGTAGCAGGTGCAACGAACCCAGCCATCATGCATTTCAATAACTCCACAGCAGCCCGACAGGAAAACTCTTCTTGTACAGCAATACCTAATTCAATTCGCTGATTATTGGGTCCCATTTATAGTGTTTAGAAGAGCCAAATATTTTAATTATACCGCTACGTAAATGCAACGGCAATGCCCAAAATTTCCACGGAGAAGGGTTCCATTCCGGCCTGGTTGACCCAAATTAATTTCCACTCCCAACAGTCCAGTGATCTAGATGTAACCGCTGGCCGATTCATTCAATGCCAATGATGACCAACCACCTACACCAGCCCACGCATCCTCACTTTCGAGCCCTTTCCACCGCCGGTTCTCAGGTTTTCCGTCCGAATTGATGGTTAAACCTTAAATTGTAATTAGTCGTTCATGTGTTTTGATTCATGGTCCAACGGTAGAACTGCACGGTTCGGTCCACCTTTTTTTAAAAGTCAGGCATCCGTCGGAAGTCGATGCGATTTAGACGGTCTGGATTGTCTAAATTTTGGAGCTACAAGACTTGAAGGTAAGCTGATTCCGAGACTCGTTATTAGCCGTCCAATCGTTTTGATTTCCCGTGACCTACCTTATCCTCTCAACATTTCTTTTTTCTCGCGGGTTTTCAAGTTGGTCGAGAATACGCATCAACAAAGCAATCTCAGATCTTGGATACGCATCAAAAGGCACGTGTTTCCAGGCCTGTACGTGCGGGGCTCCTGCATGCGCGTTTGCCGCAGATGATCGTAGATTGTTCGTTCACGTAATTCCTTGTCTAATTTGATATTTAAATAGCTAACCACGAGATGAGGACCGTACAATAGGACCAGAAAGCATGCATGACGTATGTTCGGGGAAATCGCTGCCGTTGATTCTTCCATCAGATTCTTTCAGCCCTCGATCAAAAAGTCTTCCTCACGAGAAAATCCAAACCGTCCCCCGTTTTCTTGTCCCCAACCTCACAGATGGTTATCGTCCGAGGAAACTGCGGTATCCTCGTGTGTTGGTGTTCCGTTAACAAAAATTGTGGCGAATGGACATCGTAATCGAATCGACTACAGATTTCGAAACTTCAGACTGCTTCGTTCGCCACATCTTAAAAAGCTCTAAGAGTAAGAGCTATTCCCGCCAGCTCCGCGTCCCCCACCAACGCATGGCTCACATCTATCGACCGAATAGCCGGGAAAAAAAAATTGTATCAATCGAGCAATCGGGACACATTCACTTCTGAAAAACCGCAAAGAATTCGAGAACGAGAACGTAAGCTGCGTATGAAGTGGGGGAACGAGAACGTGCGGATTCGAGGATGGGTGAAGTTATGGTGTTCACACGTGTAAAGAGCCACCGGCTATTTCTTAAATAGTGGTTAACAAATAGGAAAGCTTAGGCCTCCTCCTTCCTTGCTGTTCTTCCCCAAAGAGGCTTCAGGAATCTTCAAAACCCGAAAATTTACCAAGCAACCCATTCTTCTCCCTTTTGGGAATCTAACCAACAATCCCGAAAAGCACTACAGAGAATAAATAACTCTTAATACGGCAATACCCAGCAACTGCCGTTTACCACTGAGGTACATCAACAACTCTCTGGCCGCTCTCTCTCTCTCATACGCACACACTTACATTTGTATATTTATGTGCTAATATTATTTTTTATTTATTGGATCCAGCGATACCGATGAGTCGAATAGAAATATAGACTCTCATTGAATATGGATTTCTGGCAACAAGCCTATGCTTTCTCCTGCGGGTTTCTGTTATGTTTCTTTACAGGAGTTTATTTCACTCTTTTAATGGATTTTCGCAGAAGAGAGAAAACAATTTTTTCCATGATTCGATATCTATTGAATATGTTTGAAGTGGGATGTGGCCATCGTCCCGCCTCTGCCATTATTTCACTTGATCCAAGCTTGTATTGAGGTGGGCAAGTTTCGTGGTGGGCTGCAATCTGCGGGAACAGGATGAAGAGAAATTTAGCCAATTTCCTGCATTCATCTTGGAAATGTGGGCCATCTACTAAGATGGTCGATATAATTCCTTGCCTGGGACATCTGCTTTTCTGTGGTCCACCTGTTGTACAGATTCGGATCTTGTGAACTCGTGAGCCATGAAAGCATTTTGGTTCTGTCTTCAGTGGAAAATGTGGCATCGCTTTCTCACGAAATCATAGGATAATTCAAATGATTATGGCAATTTGGAAACATCCTTGGGAAATGGAACATCCTTTGATGCATGTGCCCCCAATGAAAATGAATTAATGTTTCATCAATGTTTTTATACCTACATTGATCACTTACAATCCGCTGATTGATTCGTTTGTAGCATATACCATAAATGACCCAACCCAGTCCCCACTGGTACCCTTATGTCACATATCATGTCATGCTGGTCAATTTCATTTCACCCCAGCTATAGATGCACTTACCAAATTTGAGAGATAATGTAAGCTGAATCTGGTCTGGTTTTTCTCAGTGACCTAGGTTGCCTTCCTCTGGGGCACCTGTTTTACATCTTAATCCCACCTGCACATTTTTCTCTTTTTTGCAGTAGCAGCCGAACATTTGTGTATTCTAATGGCCGAAGGTGATGTTGATCCTGGTTCACCTCAGCGAAGGCCTGGCCTCCTGAGAGATCAGGTTCAGCTGGTTAAGAGAAAGGATTCTAATCGGTTTGAAATAGTTCCAATCCAAGAGCCACTGTCATTTGAAAAGGGTTTCTTTATAGTAATCCGTGCATGCCAACTATTGGCCCAAAAGAATGAGGGGATAATACTTGTCGGGGTAGCAGGTCCCTCTGGGGCTGGAAAGACTGTATTTACTGAGAAGGTGCTCAACTTCATGCCCAGCATTGAGGTCATATCCATGGACAATTATAATGATTCAAGCCTAGTAATTGATGGCAATTTTGATGGTAATTTCTCCTCTTTTATAAAGAGTAGAGTATTTGTTACTATTTATGTGTGGCTGTGGTTCTGAAATAATCCAAATCCCATGAATACGGTACGTACATAAGAGGTGCTATGTTTTTTTTTATTCCTGTTCTAAGTCAGTGGTGTATCATTATTGTCTCTTTCCAATATGCTAGGTTTGCGTGGAGTGTATTGGTTGTTTCATCCTAGGGGCTGGTTCATTACAGAGCCTCATATGGATACCTGTTTCTTGGTCTTATTTTTACTTTACTTGATGGAAAAATTTCACAAGTTTCAAAATTAAATAAAACACATCTTAGAATTTGCAATCTTTCAAGTAGGCTGACTTTTTAGATCAGGTTTTATTACAGTAGGTTTTCTCCTACCTGACAATTCATAACCTATCATGAAGAGGAGGAATACAATTAAGGAGGAACAGAATGAGTTGATATGTTGTTCTTTCAAACCACTTTGACGACAATGGTCAACCAAGTTATTTGGTGGTCAATGTTTCATGCATTGATCTTTTTTGAACTTGTGCGCTCTCACATGCTTTTGGGTGAGCTGGAAGGACAGAAGGAGAAAATTTGAACATCATTTTGAATTTCTTTTTTGGTTTATTGCTTCTAAATTTTTTAAAATTTTCTATTAAGTTCTAGAATCCATCAATGCCATCAATGCACACAAGTACATTATAACGAAAACCTGGACTAATGATGATTTGTTGAAACAGATCCACGGTTGACAGACTATGAATCTTTGCTTGACAATATTCGTGGTCTGAAAGAAGGAAAATCTGTTCAGGTCCCAATATATGATTTCAAGTCAAGTTCCCGCACAGGGTATAGGTATGCGTTTTTCCTATCTAAATGACTTCGTGAGAGCTTTGATGTTCTCCAAATTTTGTGGGAGAGGAAATACAGGGTTCCATGTAGTAGAGCTATGTGATGATAAATCTTGATTTGAGCTTGTAGAAGTCAAAATGACGATTCCACGGGGATCTCTAGATTCATCTGATGGGAAAACCATCTTTTGGGGGATGCTACAAATGATCGGAATGTGTGATAATTATCTCAGTGGCCTAACCAGATGACCTCTGGAAAAAGATAATCAATAACTTGGGAGAGAGGGAGAGGACAGTTGGACTCTTCCCTTTTCTAGGATTTTTGGAGCACAAGCTAACAACTGCCAGGGTGGCGAACCACAGTGATATTTCAAGTCATGGTTCCCAGTTGTATGGAGTGGATTCCTACAGTGATGCACTTGCCCGTGGGCATTGAATTTTTCCATTAGTGATTCTAGCTTTTCTGCTGCTGTTGTATTTCTCATCAAATCAATGTCTTTACTGTGACAGAACAGTTGAAGTTCCCAGCTCTTGCATTGTTATCATAGAGGGCATTTATGCTTTGAGCGAAAGATTGCGTCCCTTCTTAGACCTTCGAGTCTCTGTGACTGGTGGCGTTCACTTCGACCTTGTGAAGAGGGTTCTTAGGGACATACAGCGAGCTGACCAGGAACCAGAAGAAATAATCCAGCAAATCTCTGAAACGGTTCTTCCACTTTTCCTATGCTTCTTCTTAAATGGAGATTGTCATTGTCAGCATCATTGTTGACAGAACCTCATCGTCATTATCAAAGATTTTACCCAATTAGTTGGGTTTAGCAGCTACAGAAATGGCTTCCACCATTCAATACAATCAAGGATAATATTTAGTTAAATTTGTGAGTCATCGAATCCTTTCTTCTGACCTGGCATGTCCTATTAGGTTTGTTTCCTTTGCCTTCTTTCCGAATGTTCAACCTGCAATAAAGATACCCCCTGACCAGTGTAATTCCTGATCTTTATTATACACAGGTGGGACCATCTATGTCTCTTTTTCGTTGTCTTATTATCCTATTTCTGGTAATCCAAGTTTCATCAATTCTGAAATTCTCTAATTCTGACTTTTCCTTACCATTTATCCAACCATTTTATTCATTTCATCAATGATCATCCAAAGAATGTCTCTTGATGGTCAACAGAAGATCAGCTAGGGTAGTAATGTTGGGAGGGTTGGAATTAGGGTGGGATTTTATATTTGTGCTAGCATAAGTATTGTCAAACCCAACTCATTTGAAATGGGATTAAGTTGTGTTCAAGCATTGGGCAATCCAATTGAAATCTCAACCTCATTTTATATGACATTAGCTATAGGGTATGTTTGGCAATTTGAAAAAGTTGTCAAGTGAAAATTTTTCAATCTAAAACTTTTCACTCTCTATAACTATTCTTTTTTTAATTATTTTTTACACATATTTCTATACAACAACCCTACTTTTCAATCATTTCTACACAACTACCAATACAACTAACCTATTTATTTTAAATTTATTTTCTTTATTCCTCATCATTACCCCTATAATGTCACATCATTTTCTACTGATTTGACAACTTTTACATATAAAATTTTTCATCAAAAGTTTTACAACTTCCCAAACACACCCATAATATATTACTAGGTAGACATATGCCTATGTTTGTTACATGTATAATTCTTTGTTTGGAATACATTTGAATTAGAGATTTATTGAAATAGTTAAGTTTGTTACATGTATAATATCTTTTTAACTGTTTAGAATACATTTGAACTAGAGATTTATTGAAATGGTTTTCGTAAGGGTTTTATTGCCCTTAATATTTAGTTGCATCTTTCTAATTGTTGTTATCATATTAAATAAAATTTTAATTTCAGATATGACCACAATTTCTGCTCATATTTACAGATATGACCTCACATTTGTAAGAATGGCTTAAATGATCATGCATTTTACCCAAACTCCAAATATGATGATGTTGTTAGGTTTTGTTAGATAACATGGTTTTTTTTTTTGGGGGGGGTTTTTGGTTGGGGGGGGGGGGGGGGGGGGGGGGGGTGGATGACAAAATTTCCCTGACCATTTCCTTTAGGAGGGACAATGTATGCACATAGGAGTGATTGAGTCCACTTTTATTTTGTGTTTTTTCCCCTTTTTGATTCTTCAATGCATTGTGGTGCAAAATTGAGCAACATTGTTCACTTGATGAAACCCACTGCAAATGCGTTCACCATGCAGTGCCTATAAAAAGCATACTTAAGAGTGATAAGTGATAACCATTGGGTGGCTTGATTCTACAAATGCGGCTATTCCCTGCCATGGATCTACGAAAACAGCTTCTGGGAGAAATGGTGCCAAGTTATGTTGAAAGAATATTCCCCAGATTCTAAAGACTGGCTAGGGTTTCTAGGTTTAAGATGGTTTGGATTATTGGTTGATCACATGATTGGGCATATGCTTCATCAAGGAATTCATTTATCTGTCACCACTTTGACTGACAGCTGTGGTGTTTTATGCAGGTTTACCCCATGTATAAGGCTTTCATTGAGCCAGATCTTCAAACTGCACATATTAGAATCAGCAACAAGTTTAACCCATTCACAGGATTCCAAAATCCAACATACATTTTAAAGGTTAATAATTTCTATTTTGTTTATGCTGGGAAATGTGATCTCTACATACTGATAACGTGTTATTTTCCTGATAAACTGCAATGTTGTTTCAGGCTGGGAGGGAAATGGAGAGCCTGCCTGGTGCGGGATCTTCTTTCCATGCCATGCCATTTGTTGCTTGCCTGAACTACATGTCTGTACCAGATCAGATGTAGATTGAGTGGGCTTCCAGATGCATTAAGCATTTGCTCACAAGAGTTTTTCATGGCTTTACTGTATTGCTGGCATATTTCTGTTAGCTTACATGTAACGGTGAGTGCTGGTTTGTCATTGTAGTCAACAAGGATGATGTCGGATGATCAAATCAAGGCAGCCATCTCTCCAGAACATTCAGAAACAATGGAAGACACCTATGATATATATCTCCTGCCACCAGGTGAAGATCCAGAAGCATGCCAGTCATATCTGAGAATGAGAAACAAAGATGGAAAATACAATCTTATGTTTGAGGTTTGTTTGGTTTTGGACTTAGCCACATCTGTTTGCAACTAGTCTGGAGATATGGATTCTGGAGTTTAACATATATTTATTTGTTGTCTATGCAACTCAAATAGAGTGCTGATTACTATTCTAATGGCATATTTCTAGTCTAGCTAGCCCATCAACTGTAGCACCAATTTTTTCAATCGACCACCAAGGGTGATGTTGAAGCCTTTGAATATTTTCCAATCAGATTTTCCAAGATGGTTAATTTCCATTTTCCCTTAACAGTCGTTTTTTGGCTGTTATATTGCAATCTGGCCTTGGAATCTGGTCTACCATTCCTAAATCGTGATCGGAAAGATATTCAGGATGTCTGATTCCAATGACTGTCTATGAAAGTGAATTATCCTGTTCTGTTGGCTTTATACAAGTTGTTTGGGCTGAACAGAAAAATTCAAGTTGTTGATAGTTTCATGTGAAATATGGAACATCATTGTGGAGCTGATATGGTACTATGCAGTATCTGGGTTGGCCTCCTAATGGCTTGAATCTGATGGTAGATTTTGGTTCTTTCCCATCTAAGAGATCCTGACTGAATGTGTTTCCAATCTTTGACATTCATGATATATCTGTTGATCTGTATCTGTCTACATAATTTACATTAAATTTTATACATAAATTGCATTTGATTCAGACATAACTTGATTTATGTTAGTAGGATAGTTTTATGGACTATAGAAATGAGTTTGTTTCCGTGAACCTAAAGTGATATCTGAAATAAGCTTTTAACTCTTCACAGTAATATATGTTCACTATTAAGTTTCTGAAATTAAGCAATGCTGGAGTAATATCTGTGTGGTAATATACACAGTTTGTTTCTGAAATATGGCAAGCTCTGGCACTGCTTTGCATAACATTAATTCTGTTAGTATATTCTATATGACTATGTGGAGTAACAAACTAACAATACTCATCAAAAAGCCGTATTCAGATTCACGTGTTTTTAAACACAACAGATACCAATTTAGAAAGACCTACATTACATTGAAATTATTACAGGGCACAACAAAGATGTCTTTTTTAATAGCGCTTAGAAGTTAAAACGTAAAGGTTGAACCTAGTATAACATAAACATGCCTGCATCTGCATCTCAACTGGTTGAACTACAGCTGGTAGGGATATAGGATGTGGTATCTTGATAATTAGTTGTTTGAAAAGTTTGAACATTCTGTTGCCCTCTCAATTCATGCTGACGTCTTAATTAGAAGTTGACCTGCATCTAGCATTTCGTGTGATCACTTGTTTATTTTTTCTTTTATTTTGTACTTGTAAATTACTTCTATTGAACCGTTTTATGTTCAAATGAATTACCTTCTTGATTTCAGGAATGGGTCACGGACAGTCCATTCATCATTTCTCCAAGAATCACCTTTGAAGTGAGTGTGCGGCTTCTTGGTGGGTTGATGGCATTGGGATATACAATTGCTGCCATTCTAAAAAGAAGGAGCCATGTTTTCTTTGATGATAGAGTGTGTGTGAAAATTGATTGGTTAGAACAACTGAATCGTCGTTATGTGCAGGTATGGCATCCAAGAACATAATAAGCATCCACTGACATTTTTACGTTCCATGGTCTCTCCGATATTTGTGTGGTCAAGCTGTGTTGCTGCATTTTTTTCCCTTTGATTTTGGAGGAATTTTACAACTCTATATAGTGCAGGGAGAGATTGATGCCAAAATATTGTTACTAAAATATGGAAGAAAAGAGGGAAAAAATCAGAAAAAAAGAAGGAAGAAGACAAGTTTCTCTCATAATTAACCACCTAACAGGAGTGATGGGAAGGGGGCAGTACTCAACCATGATAAAACCTGTTTAGAATGAGATTAAACATTATTTAAATGTTCAAACTTGTTTTCCTTTTTGTCGTTATTTAAAACTACTCATAAGACCTGAGAAATTATTGAAAGGACCTACAGAACTTGCATGAATCCTATTTTTTCCAACAATCTATGGTGAACGCACATTTCTCTTGGGTGTTTGGGCCTCATGAAACTAAACCAACCCAAAACAATGAAAAATGGACTTCAAGTTATACATATGCTCCTGGGCAAATATCGCTTTAATCATATTAGTCTTTCATACGTGGCTAGGAAATGAAATGATGTGTGTCCAATTTTTAAGTGAGTATATTAGGAAACATGTAGTTTGCTGTTGCAGACTCCATAGCGTCTATGGTTTGTTGACCAAATTTTTGTTCCGATCATGTGCCCATCACATGTCATGGGTTGTTCAACAAATATTTCTGATTTAAAGTTCTTCAATTCGTGGGATCAGCTGGGGCCTGCAATGTTGATTGGATTCATCTAGAAACGCTTGATTCTGTTCATCGGTGGTCTACACCTGATTACCTGTATACCTAATGGAAATTTCTTCCAAAATGGTGTTCCATGGTTGTGCCCTCCTGATGAGTTCAGCTTTTTTGATTTGGGGACCAAGGTTGCCTGTGAGCTGGTGCTATCTGATGCATGGGCTGATGGTCCTAATGGTCCTGCTTGGGCCGTGTGCTAGTGTATTTCTTCTGGTGGACCTACAATAATTGCCTAGGTTAAACATGGAGTAATCATCTGCAAAGTTGGGTCACCCAATGAGCAAGTCAACTGCCTGTCATGTTGCATAGCTGTATGTTTGGTTTTAGCAGTGCTTGTGGTAAATTGTGTGATTATTCTGGTACTTCTATATTGCTAAACACATTTTTGCTATACAGATGATTGTTTGGTTTTAGGACAATCACAGCAAATTGTATGATATAATCATTACTGATTGTTTCTAAAAACATTTTTTTTTCTTTTGGCAAAAGATTCAAGGAAGAGATCGTTCACTTGTTAAACTTATAGGAGGGCAGTTGGGCTTGGATGGTTCCTACATTCCCCGTACTTACATTGAACAAATTCAGCTGGAAAAACTTGTAAATGAAGTTATGGTATGATGCTTTCAAAATCTTTACATTGATTCTTTTATACTTTTTTTCTTTCTTTTGAATGTTTTTATACCTGTTGTTGTTCTACCATAAATTAACATTATAAATGCAGGCATTGCCAGATGATTTGAGGACAAAACTTAGCATTGATGATGACTTGGTCTCAAGTCCCAAAGTTCTTTCCCGAGCCTCTGCAGATAGAGTTGCCATAAGAAATAAAAACCACAGAAGGTACAGTGAAATGATTCTTCTATGTCCGAAGGTCTAGGAGTGGATAGAACAGGCATACATTTTCAGTATTTAGATGAATGGACTGATCCTGATGCTATCCTTAAAGACAAAATGCCAGATATAGCCCTCATGCTGCAGGTTCTCTGCAGTGCCACCCACCTAATAGCACAATTGCGAAGAAATCCAGATTTTACAAAATTGTTACTCTCGTTCGAGAAGACGCACAGTGAAAATAGCATCAATTTGATCATCCCAACTGGTCTTTACTTATCCATTGTATTCTGGCAGTTGACCATCATTATTCTAGGTTATATTAGACAAATCTCTTTGTTGGGTAGTCTTCTAAACCGGGTGGTGCTTTAGTTTCTTTCACACTTCGTACAATTCTATTTTTTTTTTTTTCTTCTTCCACACATTTGCTAGTAACCACAACTGTTTAAAAGGAAAGAAACTGAAGTGAATCTTTCTTCTTGCTAAAGCTTCTCAATCCTTTGCTTTCCTTTTTTGTCTCAGTACTCTTCTTCAATTTGACTAGTGCCATTAATTGTAGGGGATTTTGAAAAATAGACCCTATAAGTATGCGTAATTGCATTTTAGCATCCACTTCTGCTTTTTGCTAAATAGACTTTGTAGGTTTCCAACGTTTGCAAAATAAACCTCGTCGTTGATGTAAAATAGCTTAAAAAGTCTTTTTCTTTTCCGTATCGTTGAAAATCAGCACATAGGGTTTAAAATACCCTAAACCATTCTAGAAGGGATCTTTGGTTCTCATTTAGTGGGAAATTACAAGCACATAGGATTCATTGGGCCTGGATTATAACAGTCCATGAACTGTCCTAGTTTGACAGTCCATGAACTGTTGCAAACTGCATCTGGATTCATTTTGCAAAATATTGAACATGTGTTAAAATGCAATAATACAGTATCTATTTGCAAGAAACGACCATTGTTTTTTTCTGCCATGGAAAAGTCTGCTAATTATTATTATTTGTCTTGATGCAGAGGTTTTTCCCACTCCTGTTCAATACAGGTGGACAAGAATCTATCCAAGCTGGCTGGAATTCCTTCCAACAACGGGCGGTTTGACCGAGGATCATCAGTACTTGCAAATGAGGTGAGATCATGTTGAAGTAGAGGGTATTTTTCTGCATTTGATGACACAACTGGTTTTTTGAATGCTCATTAACCAAGATGGAATGAAAAAATTGTGGCTCCATAGTGTCCATGTTGAATTGAGTGGTCAAGCAAGCTTTTAAAACTGTGAGTCTGTTGGACTTATGTGTTAGCTTCAAACCGGCTAACCCTCTCCATTTAGTCTTAAAAACACTATTTTCCAGTTCATCTCGAGTGTAATGTAATTGCAGATTAGGCCCGTGATCTGTCTTTAATATTCTGTAATACCATAGAAGGAAACTGCAAGTTGATATGTTAAAAACTTTTCAAGTTAATCACAAGTAATCAGATTTCAGATATGCCTCAAGTTGCTCACAAGTAATCAGATTTCAAGTAATCAGATTTCAGATATGCCTCAAGTTGCTCACAAGTAATCAGATTTCAGATACGCCTCAAGTTGCTCACAAGTAATCAGATTTCAGATATGCCTCAAGTTGCTCTGCTGTTGATCAGTTTAAGGTTCTGAGATCTGATGAAAAGGTTATTGCCCCCTAATTGGGCATGAGAACGAAAATAAACTATACTCAGAAATGGCTATACTAGCTTTACCAACCTCTATTATGTGATAGTGGTGATATTCATTCTCCATGTGTTTAAGTTCACAATGAGTGTTAAAATGGTTTCGGAGCCAGTTGGGCTGAAGTGTAGGCAAATAAAATACTCTAGCTGAGCAACATAATTGTCAAAAAGTCATTTCCCACCTAAGTGGGGTTAGCTAAATGGGTTTGTTGCTCCTTTCTTGTTGATCTTGAGTTATGTCCTCATTATGATCAAGCATTTTCTTATCTTTCCTGATATTCTCTGACCATATGTACTTATGTATGTACATATGCATCCTTGTAATTTTCTTATGGCCTTCTATTTTTCACAAAGGACAATGATTCAACTCCATGCAACCTCTTGTTTTTTCCTTATAATTCCATGTTCTTACCAAATCTAAAAATATTTCTTTTGTTTAACAAAACTTGTTTTCATCTTGTTTCTGAAAATCACATTAATTGAGAACTTATATGTTGTAAAAAACAAGCATCTTTTGAGAGTGAAAATATAGATGCTCAATCCCAACCACAGCTGGTCGTTTAACATATTTTTCATTTTTTGTTTTTTTGATATAATCCAAGTTTCATTATTTTTTGATATGTTTATATATATTTTTATTTTTAAACATAGGGGTTGTGAAGATTAATATAATACTTCTGTGTTTAAACACACTAAAATTGGTAAAACTTAGATTATAGATTAAATACACTTACATTAACATGTATATAAAAAATATATATATAAAAATAAATGTTAAATGGCTGGACGCAGTCGAGACCAACTGCGACCGGCCACATGTGATTGGGCCTCAAATATATAAATG